>KZ992433.1:0-76238 GCA_003614735.1 Thamnocephalis sphaerospora | reverse complement strand
TTGATTGTATCCCACGAACCACGGCAGACTTCGGGAGCTGCGTAGCGTTTGGCATGCAGACGCCCTCTCTGGTCCGCCGCCACTTACCATTGCATGCTGGCAAACAGACCCACAGCGATAAACAGCAGCGCAATTACATGGCCGTTGAAATGGCTTGCAAACAGGAGAAAGAACAGCGAGAGAAACAGCGCCACAAACGAAGCATTCATTGCTATCAGCAACTGCGAATTCGTGCCCGAGGTGAACACCGATTGCCACAGGCCAACGACAAATGCCACTGCCGGATGGTCGTCGGCATGGGCCTCAGTCGGTGCACCTGCATCCCTTGGCTGACTGGCGTCGGTCATGATGATGATGCGAACGCAGTAGGCAGTACAGATGAATATAGAACAGGCACTGGTGTGGAGAAGCAGGTGTACACAGTGATGACGTTGATGATGGTAGCAATGATGGCAGTGGCAGTGATGGTGGTGTGGCAGTTATTCAGACAAGGTCACTATCATCACCACCAACGCCACTGCGCCACTGCTGCGCAACCACAGGGACTGATGCGTCTAGATCTGCATTCTCGCCATTCGCTAATGGCTGACCTGTTTAATCATGACGTCTCATCTAAACGATCGCATGTTTTGCCCATGCCCACCCGCCTTCATACACCCTCACACGATAAGCCCTGGCTGTATCATGGAGCAATGCAAGTTGCACGCCACAGCCCAAGGCAGCCTAGGCACATGCAGGCCACGTTGGGTGGTTGATGCCTGATGTGATCCGCTCAGTGGCAGTAGACCAGTACATGTGAAGTCCCAGTTAGGCCTTTTCTAATTCTACGCACGTGCAACGGCCGTCGTAACGTGGAGGTTCGTCTATTAATACCATGCAAACCGCCAGCGTTTCTCTTCTCCCCGCACTTGTCGCCTTTCCCTCCGCTTGCCACCTTTATTTGCCCGTCAGCGGATTCGCCGCTGCTAACGAACACACCACCATACTTTTATAGTATAGCTGTTACGCCGGCACTGGAACGGAACGCTGCCCATCCAGGCTTCTAATACTATTACATTTAGCAGCACTTATCATGCTGCGCTCGCTCCGCGGATACGGCTTTGGCTGTCTGGCCGCGCTGGCGGTGCTGGCAGCATGGACGCCCGCTGCGTCGGCCAGCTATCCCTTCGCCGACTGCTTTGACGCGGAGACAGGCGGCCAGAAGCTGGTCAATTTTTCGAGCATTGATCTGGACTACCAGCGCGACAACGGCACCATTAACCTGAGCGCACACGGTTTGTCGTCGGGCCCGTTGCCCAATACCACTTATGGTAAGTGCGGGTGCCGTGACGCACGGCGCGGGATAAGTGCAGATGATACTTTGCGCAATGAGGTGCTATAAGGCGGGAAAAGGCCACCGTACTACGAGCGGATCGGAGTCATATGCTTCTTACATTGCCTAACTAGGCTATGCTGCGTAGGCGCCTTCAAGGCTGCACTCTTGGTGCTACCGCTTACCACTGAGACCATCAACCGCACGTGTGACCTTGCGCCTGGCCTCTGTCTGGGCTCCACCTTTACCCTGACCAAACAGGTTGCGCTGAACAGCTCCATTCCGATGATGGAGCTGGAGCTGTCGCTGAACATCATGGACGCCAAGGACAAGTCGATCGGCTGCTTTGCGGTCAAGGTGGACACGCGCAGCGACTTTCACATTGCCATGCTGCGCCTGATCCCCGGTCTAGTGGCCGTGTTTCTGGCCGCGTCCACGCTGGTCGCCTTTTTCTTTGCCAACGGTCGCTTCTCTCTGTTCCAGCTGAGCAGCGGTTGGCGCCCGGGCTCCGCCGCCAATAATGCCCCGGCTGCCGAGAGCGACGACGCGCTCAAAACCGGCAACGACAAAGCCTCTCTTCCCGGTGCTGCGCTGGATAAGCGACCGCTGCCCAGTTCCACCACCGCCGTCACCCGGTCTTCGCCGGGTGTGATGGATGTCGTCATGTTTTGCCAGGCCATTGCCGCATCCGGTCAGCTGCAGGTGGTCTACCCGCTGTTCTACAAGACATTTGCCGCCATCGGCTTCGCCTGGGCCACTCTGGTGGTCCGTTTTCCGGCACTACGCGAATTTGTCGTGGGCCTGCACACTGGCGAGAGCGTTACCAGCGACAACATTGACCTGGTCAAGTCGTCGATGGACTTTACACAGGGCGCCATCACGTCACTGGCGCGTAAAGATCAGATCGCCTGGATCGCCGATAACGAACTCGGCCTGCGCCAGTTTGCCGCCTACCTTGAGCTGCTGCCAAACGAGCTGTTTGCGCTCACCTTTTTTGTCATCCTGTTTGGTCTGGTCGTCATCATCGGCTTTACCTTGGGCGTCTTTGTCGTGTCGACGATTGTGCGTCGCCGTTCGGGCGATGCCAAATCCGCCAACGTGCGCAAGCTTGTCTACTACAGCCTGGGCAACATGCTACGCTGGCTGCTTCTGGGCACGCACGCACTGCTTGCCTACGGTTTCTTTCAGCTTACCGTGGGTGGCGCCGACTGGATGACGGCTTGCGCTGTTGTGGGCATTGTTCTCTTCCAGCTGGTCCCCATCGGCTTTTTGCTGTACATGCTCCACTTTCGCCTTGATGCGGCTGCAGTGCTGCTCGACCCCGTCAAGCTGCTGCTCTACGGCCCGCTTATCAACGCCTACAAGTCTGAGTGTGCCAGCCATGCGTATATTGAAGCGCTCTACCGACTGGTCTTTTCAATCTTGGTGGGCGTGCTGGCATTCCAGCCCTCCGTGCAGGCTATCATGCTGGCTGTGCTCGAGCTGCTGCTTTTCATCATGATCGTGTACCGGCGTCCGTTTGCCGGCCGAAACGACCTGCAAATGATGTTCAGCTTCACGCGTTTCCTTTCGTTTGCCGCATGCGCCGCCTTCCTGACCAAGAGCGACATGATCCGCGTTCCGGTGGCCTACCTGATCATATTCATCCAGTGCATTTGCCTGCTCTTGTGCGTGATCGCCGGTGTTCGCCGCATTCTGGCCACAGCTTGGCGCCGCGGCCGGCGCGTCGTTGGTCTGTCGGAGAAGCCAAAGCCAAAGGCCAAGACCAAGCCAAAGTCAACCAAGCCAGTGACCTCCCAGGCTACGCGTCCGCGGCGCGAGTCGACCTCTGGTACTGCGGTGGCGGCTGCTGCTGCTGCTGCCGTTGGAGGCACGGCTGTTGTCGCTGCCGCTGCGGTGGCTGCCGATGCGGCCGCTGCAGAACCAACTGAGGCGGAGCCTGTTCAGGAGACCGAGGCTGCCGAGGCTGATACTGCTGCCCAAGCAACCGAGGTCGAATACCATGAGGCTGAAGCGGTCGACCAGCAGTCAGTGATCGAGTATACCGAAGAGGAAGAGGAAGCTGCAGCCAGAAATGCAGAAGAACGCTGCGTTATCATGTAGGACATGAACCTTTACACTGCTACGACACACACCTCTACCGCCACAGCGTGGATATCCCGCGCATTACAGTCGCATGAACGCTACGCCTTGGCGCGTTATGTTTTCGCTCCTTTCATAAATATGACATACACATGATCAGTGCTTGACGTCGGTAAAAGTAGTAGTACATGTTTATTTGCAGTAACGGCAATGTAGTGATGCAAGAGCGCCCTGCAAGCGGAAGGTGTACGTAGCCCAAGTAGGCGCGACAGCGGCGCCAGCGACAAGCAGCTAATGGCTAATAGTGATAGCAATATAGGACACGAAGGCAAAGAGTACACAAGACGGGCCACGGGCGTGGTAAAAGTGCACAGAGGTGGGCGCCATAGTCTGCACGGTATGCTGGCCTTGGCATGCACAACAACAACAGCAGCAGCAGCAGCAGCAGTGATAGCGGCGGATTCAACGCCGATCGGGCGTATCCTCCAGGTCGGACACCACTGCCACCACCACCGTAATATCGTCCAGCTTGCCGCCGCCCTGGTAGTAGAAGCCCTCGGCTACGGCTCGCGACTGAAACGGGCTCGTGGCATAGCGGCTGTCCTCGCTGACATCCCGTGCTCGGCTGGCTAGCGCGCGGGAGATACGCACTGGATCGGCTGCGCCGCGAGCATCGGCACGCACGCACTTGGCCACTTCGTCTGCGATATCCTCGTCAAACAAATTGTCAAACATACCATCTGTGGCCAGAATGACAATGTCACCGCGTTCAAGCTTTACAGTAAACCGTTGCGCCTCCAGTGGAGAGTCACGCGTCGGACAGCCAAGCTGGTAGGGCACGTTAAAGCTGCGCTGCTGGGCCTCTGTGCGGAACACAAAGTCGCCATGGCGTATCACCAGCACGCCGCTGTCTCCAAGGTTTGCAATGCGCAGCTCATCGTCACGCAGCACAGCCAGACAGGCCGTCGTAGCACCTTCAACGCCCTATCAATGTCGGCAACGGTGCCATCGGTGGGTCAGGTGAGCCAATGCACTACAGGAGGTTCAAGGCGCATGCCAGCCGGACCGCATCCCACCCGCGTATGCGTACCATGCGACGTAGATCCGCTATCGAATGCTCATAGCCCTGTTCCAGCACCGAGACAGGGTCCACCTCGTAGTAGGAGGCAAACGCCTCGTCCTCAATGTTGTCGTAGCGCTCAAGCTCGATGCACGAATAGTGCATCACCTTGCGCGAAATAAGCGACGAGTTGCCACCTGGTTGGCACAGCCAAACCAACATCAGCGCACATGTGAGTAAACTGGCAGTACTGCCTGCATTTGCATCAGCAAGGTGCCTACCTTGCAGCATCGTAATGCCTCCGACGCCATCAGCTACGCCGAGCGAGTCGTGACGACGAAAGCACGCATCTTCTCCAAACCGTTCGCTTTGATACGCCTCGGTATCAGGCGGGACGGGTCGATTGGGATGCTTGGCAAAGCCAGCAACAGCGTGCTCAAAACGAAAAGAAGACCGAGCTCGATGAAAATCAGCGTCCTGGAAAAAGTCAAAAATGCCTGGCTTTGTTTTTTGCGGCTGAGAGAGAATAGAGGGCGGCAGGCCGTTGTCACCATCGCCACTTTCGCTGGCCGACTGGCCACCCAGGGGCACGCCAGAGGCAGCTAGCCAGCCCGAGGCGTCCACACGCCGCGACGATGCGGTTGGCTGCACCACAGCAGTCGATAGCGATCGGTGCGCCGGCCGGTATCCAGCCATGCTGGCAGCGAACGGGCACTGGCGCATGTGCTGGCGGAAGCCGCCCTCCATGGCCGCAGACGGAGCGTTGGCCAGACCATCGGCGTGGGATATTTCTGCAGCTAGCTGTGCTCGGCGTGCTAGCCTGATCATAGAGGCCTTTGTGCCGGGATCTGATGCCGACGAGCCGCTGAAGAAGCGAGTCGAAGAAAGTAGTGCGCCACTGCCGTGGCGATGCTGTGCTAGCCACGTGTGTGGCAGCCGCACACGCCGCACCACTGTATGCGCCATCAGCTGCTGCGCCGCCCGATTCATAGTGTGCTGTCGAGATAGTGCCGCGACGGTTCCTGTCGGCAAAGTGCCGCCTGTGAGTGCGGAATTTGCGTGCTGCGCACTAGTGTCGGCAAGATCGCGGAGAGAAAAGGCATGCACAACATTAGCACGATGGCTTATCGAGCCCCAGTGGCGTAACCTTGCAGCGCCACCTATTCGCTGTTTCATATAGGCGTGTACCATAGCCCAAAAGCCACCGCCCGCGCCGTTATCGCCGGCAGCGTGCTGTGTCCGACAATCGGGCAACAAGTACGGTCGGGCGGCAGCTGCGCAGGCGCAGGCGCCCGAGCGTCCGCCGCTGATGTACACGTCACCTACCACGAGTAGCTTGCGTATATGCGCACGACACCGCACTAGGCGCAGAAAAATCCCCGCCTTGCCAAGAATATAGGTGCGCGGCAGCAGCGTGTATGCCGACGCGTGTCGGCTCTTCTACAGGCAACAGGTGCAATGGTGCAACAGCACGAGACGAGCGGACGCTGGCGAGAATGAGCTGTGCGGCGGTGAGCGGCAGGCAGCGAGCGTAACGAATGAAATGAGGTAGGAGGAATAGGTGACGGACAGGTGTCAGGCAAAACCGGTCGGCAAGAAAAGCGCTAGGACGAAAAGCGGCTGAAATAAGCGATAGAAAAGCAAGCAAGCGAGCGAGAAAAGGGGAATAGCCATGGGGCAAGCCGAGCGTTCAGCGTGACTGCTGGAGATACACGCGAGGCGATAAGCACTTGTCGCCGACCAGGCCAGCATGGGCACGGCATCGGCCCGATCGCACTGCAACAGCCGCACCAGCCATGGCTGGTAGGGCATAGGCCGCCAGCAAAGGGCACGTCACAGGGGCAACAGCCGCGTACAGCGGGCGCCAGTCCGCCAGTACGCTTTGCAAGCACGATTTTACGACAGTATCACAGTTGCTTTATCGAGCCGTGCACGTTGGAAAAGCGTATTGCCGCACTGGATGGCAACTATACCTAGTCTAAATGTTGACCTGCAGCTTGTTTTCCACTCGTGGGATCGTGGTCTTTTCTGCCACGCGGATCTTATTCACGTCCTTGTCTGGTTCCCTTTTTCGCTTTGATTTTGCTGGAGCATCGCCCCGACCAAAGACGCAGCGGCTCACGCTTATCCACGAATCACCATGCAGCTCTTTGTCGGCCGTCTCCCCATGGACATTCGCGCCAGCGAATTGGAGGACATTTTCCTCAAGCATGGCCGGCTGATCCGTTGCGACATCAAGGTAACCGACGCGCAAAACGGCAGACTACACCCATGCGGCGTGCTGACACGGGACAATCTGACAATCTGTTGGGCATTCGTAGCGCGGCCTGAATCACTGTAAGTTTACGTCGCGTCGCGTCAGGCTGAGCTACAGTGGCGAGTTTGACGACTGACGCACCGGCCGCGGGCGTTGGCAGGCTTTGGTTTTGTAGAGTTTGAGGATTCGCGCGACGCCGAGGATGCTATGCGCGCCACCGACGGTATGCGTGTGCACGGCGCACGCATCGCCGTGGAGATGGCGCGCGGCCGGGTGCGCGATCGCGACGACAACACCTGCTTCCGCTGCGGTCGCGACGGTAAGCCATCCATACCATGCGCGCCAACGATAGCGTGGAATGCTGATGTTGCTGGATGGTGTATACAGGTCACTGGGCGCGCGACTGCCGTGAAGGTGGCGGACGCCGCTCTCCGCCTCGTCACCGGTAAGTGTCCACGTTGCTCCAATGAGTCTCTATTGACTGGCCGCATGTCAGTCAGTCGGCACGAAAAGCGAAATGGTGCGCCATGCTGTGTTCCGGCGGTGGAACGGCTTGTGTTGGTGCTTCAGCTGCTTCTGGCTTAGTAACGACCGGACAGCTGAAGTGCGCGCGTGTGTATGCGTCCATGTATACGCGCATCCGTGCCGTGCCGTTTCCGCTGGCTACCGCTGGCCGCCACTGCGACTCGCCGATGCTCTGCCGTCCGTGCCGCTGCTGCTGCTGCTGCTGCTGCTGCCGCTGTTGGATGCTGCCGTGATTGTGTTGACCGCGTATAGCCCGTTTACTCACCAACACAACCGACACCCTCTCCGTCTACGTTGCCTGCGCGCTTGTCTCTGGCCGTATTCCTCCGCATATATACGCTGCCGTCTGGACATCACGCTATCAACTGCATGGCTGGCTGCCGGCAACTTTTGGTCGGTACTATGTGTACCCTTGTTGCACTGGTTGCGCACGGCCGGCGACTGCTGTTTGTGGTTGCCCTGTATGCTTGGCTGCCTATTAATTAGGCGTAGCCCGTCGCCGTACTCTAGGCGTGACCGTTCCCGGTCTCGGTCCCGGTCTCGGTCTCCTCGGCGCAGCTCTCGTGACGACCGTCGCCGCTCTCGCTCGCCCGCTCGCGACGAGGATCGCCGCCGTTCTCGTTCGCCATCGGCACGCCACGACGACCGCCGTCGCTCTCGCTCGCCCACTCGCGACGAGGACCGTCGCCGTTCTCGTTCGCCATCGGCACGCGATGAGGACCGTCGCCGCTCTCGTTCGCCGGCTCGCCGCGACGACCGCTCGTATGGTCGCCGTTCGCCGTCGCCAGCGCGCGATCGCCGCTCGCCATCTCCAGGTACCGACCGCTCTCCAGTGCGCAACCGGTCCGCTTCGCCGCAGCCACGTAGTCCGGTCGCTGACCGCGAAGGTAAGTAGACCGCAAAGGGCAGACACGCCACTGTGTAAAACGTGCGTTGCTCATGCTTGTCGGCCACTGCGTAGAGTAAGCGCCATCACGTTGTCCGGGCCAAGAAGCGCGGCATTGTTTGCCCATTTGCATCCATGACGCGGTGT
Source organism: Thamnocephalis sphaerospora (assembly GCA_003614735.1). Classification (NCBI taxonomy): domain Eukaryota; kingdom Fungi; phylum Zoopagomycota; class Zoopagomycetes; order Zoopagales; family Sigmoideomycetaceae; genus Thamnocephalis; species Thamnocephalis sphaerospora. Next base: position 67,969 of record KZ992433.1, on the reverse strand, counting down.
TCCTACCAGCCGTCGTGTGCTGATGGATTGATAACATTGTTACCTGCGCATTGGCCATCCATTTGCCGTTGCCCGCTTTGTCGCCCACCTTGCCACTCTACCGCTTGTTGTCCGTCATCCGCAGAAGACTGCTCTTGCGTATCGCGTGTGTTTGTGCAGGCCCGCTGTGGTTGCGTGTAGGCGTACGCACACACACACACACACACACACACACACACACATGGAGCAACCGTGTTGGTGGAGCGAATAAATTCGCGTGCTTTCACTGTTTACTAATGTGTATAGTGCTATGCGCTACTTTCTGTGGCGCCTGTCAGTGCACGCGAAGCACGCATCAGCGTGTCCAGCAGCTGCAGATGCTCATCCGCACCGTCCACTAGTCGCTTGTCCACCTCGCCAAACACCAGCGCAACGCGCGATTTCTGCAGCGACGAGAGGGTCACGTCTACCACCAGACGATCGTGCATCTGCAGCAGAATCTGGGCGGCAGAATAGCCGGCTTGTATGGCCATGCTCACAGCGCCAATGATCTGATCGTATGCGACAGGTGTCTGCTGCCACACCGACCAAAGCAAGTCGATTACAGCTTCGGGCACAGCACCGGCCATTTCCTCGATGGCCTTTACGGAAATATGGCCATCCGGATGCAGCCGATGAGCGCTTTGAAGAAAGGTAATTGCTCGTCGTAGATCACCACCCGAGACACGAACGAGTGCATTGTACGCCTAGATATGCATCGTTGGCATTAGCGCAAAAGTCGCCAGCATATATGCGTCTGCCATTGCATCTCGCACGACTGACCCACCTCATCTGTGCAGCGAAGACCTTCCTGGTTGCCAATATACTGCAGTCGGCCGACCGTATCGTGCGCATTCAGAGGCTTGAACCGGAATTTGGCGCAGCGCGAGGCAAGCGGTTCAATGATACTGTCGACGGCGGTAAGCCTGGGCGCGCGTTGAACGACGACCATAGCTGTGGCATGCTTACCGGCTGACATAGTTGCAGATCAGGCAAAAGCGTGTCACCTTGGAGTAGGTCTCCATGGTGCGGCGAAGTGCCGCCTGAGCATCGCTCGTCATTGCATCGGCTTCATCCAATATCACCAGCTTGTATGGCGGCGCTTTGCCACTGCATCAAGCTAATCAGCCCTGGTCCTGGCGCTGCTTGCGACAGCGACCTACCTTGGGTCATGGGCCACGGCAATCCGTGCAAAGTTTTTGACCTTTTCACGCACCACTTGGATGCCACGCTCGTCGGAGGCATTCAATTCCAGCACGCGCGACTTGAAGGACTCATGGCTACGCCGTGGCATACCGTTGAGCGATGCTGGCCGACTCGCATCCAGCACATCCGCAAGGCACCAAGCGCATCGCTACCTACCCGTACATCTCCCGCGCCAGCGCCAGAATCGTCGTTGTTTTGCCAGTACCGGGCGGTCCATAAAAGAGCAAGTGCGGAAGCTGCGGCGATAACGCACGGTTAACGCTGACATTGCCATCGGGCCAGAAGCTACGCGCGTCTGCTCACGTTGCGCGATTCCACCGTACGGCTCAGCACCTGCACCACCTCCTCTTGAGCGGTGATGTCGCGCATGGTTTTCGGTCGACTGCACCAGCCAGGCCGCTGGTTAGCCGGACATTGCATCCACTGCTGGGCGTATGCTGCCACCTACTATTTCTCCACCCAGGGCAGTGCCTCGGGTACGGCGGAGCGCGCCTTGGACGCCGGAACAGCCCGCTGGAAGAAACTCATGGCGACAGTGTGGCGGGGGACGCGTGGCAAAGAGAGGAGAAAGACGCGCGTGCTTTTAATGAATAAACGCGTTGTCACGCTTTTTTCAGTGCCACCGTGGCGGTCATCAGCACTGCTACTCTTCCAACGCAGAGATGCTGCTGATCTCATCCTGCTGCTTAAGCGCGTCAACCATATTCTGGAACGACTCTCCGCCCAGCAACGAATCCACGCCGTGCATCGTGTAGTTGTAGCGGTGGTCGGTGATGCGGTTCTAGCGCCAGCCATGTCAGCTTAGCGTTGACCAACCCGAGTGGCCATCCTTACCTGCGGGAAATTGTAAGTGCGGATCTTTTCTGAGCGCATGCCCGAGCCAATCTAACGCAAGTCCAATGGATTCTGTTAGTGCCGAATAACACCAACTGCTGTCGCTGTGCCGCATAAGCCATCGACACACCTGCTGGTTGCGTGCTGACCGACGCTCTGTGGCGGCTTTCTGCCGCTCTTGCTCATAGACACGAGCACGCAGCACCTTTAACGCTTTGGCCTTGTTCTGCACGGTATCATTGTTAGTGGCATGCAATAGGAGCACCCGGCACCACACAGCTAGATACCTTGTGCTGTGAGCGCTCGTCTTGCATTGCTACGACAACGCCCGTCGGGATATGGGTAATGCGCACTGCACTGTCGGTGGTGTTCACGTGCTGTCCGCCCTTTCCACTGGCACGGTACAAGTCAATGCGCAGGTCGGACTCGCGGATCTCTACGTCCACCTGAACGCGCTGTGTGTCAGCCTAGTGTGCCGCAATGTGGGCGGTAGCATGCTCGCAACGCACTTCAGTGGCTTGCGGTAGTATAGCAATGGTAACGGTACTCGTATGCACTCGGCCCTGCCGCTCTGTCTCGGGCACACGCTGTACGCTAAACATGCCGACCAAGCATCAGTCTTTGCCGTCTGCGACTTTTGTACTGTGTCGCTTACCGATGCACACCCGACTCGAATTTTAGATTGCCAAATACACTCTTGCCTAGCGATGGTCGCCTGCATCAGAAAGCGCCAGCACATCATTGTCCGATAGCATTCCTCTCTCCCTACCGGAAATACTTGTCACCACTTCCTACGACAAGCATCGAGTTAATATGACGGATGATGTCACTAGCTCATTGCACACACTTGCCTTGACGGTTCGCGGCAAGTCTCCCGTAGCCGATAGCACCTCGAATTTCCATCGCTTTAGCTCCGCATACCGCTGATACATGCGAAACATATCGCCAGCAAATAGCGCCGCTTCGTCGCCACCCGTACCTGGTGCATGTCGCACATTGTCGCCGTTAGACCAGGCCACGACATGTCTGCACGGCGCACTCTCACCAGGCCGAATTTCCAGAATGGCGCTGCCTGCATCGGCCGGATCAGGCGGTACCAGAGCACTGATGACGACACGCTCATGCTGCCGAATGCGCTCCCGGATATCGTCCAGCTCATCCGCCAGCATCTGCTCCAGCTCGTGGTCACGGACCGCCTCACGACATGCTTCCGCATGCGCACTCTGCGCTTCAGCGTACTCCTGTGCACCCGCCAGCATTAGCGCCGGTACTCGCGGCGCTGTCCATGCTGTGCCCACCTTGCGTGCATCCTGCAGCTCTACAAAGGTATCCACGACCGTCTCCAGCTCGTTAAGCTCCTTGGATATGGCGCTGAGCCGTTCCGGTGGCAGTGTGTTTGCCTGACAAGTGCCGTGAGCATACCGCCCGAGGCACGTGTGCTGCAGCCGAGCTTACCTGCTGGTTTAGCTCTTGGACGAGAGCACTGCGGCGCGTCGTCATATCCTGCAGCCGCTTTTCCACCTTGCCAGTCACCAGCGTGTCTGTCGCGTGGGCCGGATCACGCCCGTCGCTATAGAATCGCTGGCATAATCGCGGAAGCTGCGAGGGCTGACACAGCCTCCAGCTCCGGCGTCCGACCACCGCGGAAATGCGCGTCCCGGTCTGACGCAGCCACATGCTACCAACGACAAGCCAACGTCGAGATCAGAGGAGAAAAGAGGCGGTCACGTGGCGTGTTATGTCACGGTCGTCACGACGTTGGCGTCTTCGCCCCTTTCCCAGCCGTTTCTTTCTCGCTTGAACGCACGCACGCACGCACGAACGCACGTCGCTGTTGTCTAACACGCCTCTGCCACCTCGCCAGCATCCAGTGCTTGCTCGGTCCACGCTTTCCGTGCATCGAGGCCCACCACTTTGTCAAGTGCGCCTGCCATCGTCACAGGACAAACTCCTTTGCCAAGTGACCCTAGCCGACCGTTGACCCCGTAGGCCGAGTTCTACCGAGCGCACGCCGACTATGGACGGCTTCGATTACCAGTCGGTGGACTGGGAGGCTGCAGCGAGCTCGTTTGGTCGTCCAGAGCAGACCGACAGCAATCAGCCGCGCGAATCGGGCTTTGCCGCTGGCGCTGGCTTTGACGCTGGGCCCGCCAACTGGGTAGGTGCTCCACACTGGCCGAGGGAACAGTGAGGCGAAAGCTGCTTTGGGAGGCTTACTGGGGCCATGGACATACTGACCGCCAGGAGAGCTACGACGGTGAAGCAGCCGGTACATCAGCGCAATACACGGCTGCCGCGCCAGCCAGCACGGCGGCTGCGCCGGACAATGTCGTTCGTTTGTTCACCTCGGTAAACGTGACCGAGCCACGCAAGGAGACCACCAAGGATGCGCATATATCCTATCTAGTGACGACAACGGTAGGCGGGGCGCCCAAGTGGACGTAGGCGCCAATCGCTCACAGCTGGCGCATTGACGCCATTTTGAACACAGTGCGGCGTTTCCTCGCTGGGTGCGCCGCAGTTTACCGTGCGCCGTCGGTATCAGGACTTTTCCTGGCTCTACACTGTGTTGACAGCAGAGTTTCCTCAGTGCATCATCGCACCGCCACCTGAGAAACATCGCATTGGTACGTAATCGTACGACCAGACTAAAGTTTGGCCAGCAGACTATGCACTAACTTGGAGAGCCGCCCTAATGTCCTCAGGCTACATCACAGGCGATCGGTTTGGCGACGAGTTTATCGAAAAGCGACGTGCTGGGTGGGTGTGCAGGGAGTGTCGAGTCGCTGCAATGCGGTGCAACATTCTCCCGGTGGCTGATCGCTGAGCTGTGGTCTGACGGCGCATGCACGACCAGTCTAGAGCGGTTTATTCGGCGCATTGCTCGGCACCCGTTGCTCCAGCTCAACGAGCACGTGAAGCTCTTCCTGACCGAGCCACGTCTGGTACGCTTCTTGCTGCGATCTCACACTTTGGCTAAGCTGATCAATTCCGCCGTGGCAGCTTCACGTTGAGCCGAACGTGCCAGAACGCGACACACTGCTGGACAACATTGGCGACAGCATTCTGAACGCCTTTTCTCGAATCAAACATCCAGACAAGCGCTTTATCGACGTCAAGGAGACGGTGGAAAAGTTTGAGGATAACTTGAACGCAGTGGAACGTGTCTACCAAAAGATGACGCGGCGGGAAATAGGTATGTGGCTGGCAGAAGCATGCGTGTGCAACATTGATGCTCACATGGATTTTCACGCATATAGAACTTCATGACGATTATCTCAAGTTTGCCAAAAGTGTTGCCGATCTTGCACAGATTGAGACAGGCATGTCGGATCAGTTTAAGCAATTTGCTGACACTATTGAGCAGTTTACTGCCGAGATGCAGAGAAAGGTAGACTTTGCATGTGCAAAAATCGCTGTTGCTGATGATAGCAGTAAAGTGATACTGACACTGTTGCTGCTGCTGCTGCTGCTGCTGCCGCTAGACATACACGGACGAGCACTCGTTTGTGGCTCAGCTCCGGGAGCATATGGTCTACTGCCAAAGCGTCAAGGTACGTAGCGAGTGTGACTTACTAGCTGGGATTGGCATTGCTGCCCAGTGGTAGTCCGGAATGCTAACACAAAGGATCGCGTGTATGCCGTTACCATGTAGGGTGTACTCAAACTACGCGATCAGAAGCAGGTCGACTATGAAGAGCTGGCCGAGTACCTCCATCAGCAGCAGGACGAGCGGAATAAGCTACAGGACGCTCGTGGGCCCACCGGGTTAACCTCCTTCATCAAGGGCAAGTACGACGAAATGAAGGGCGTGGACGCGGAGAGTGCGCGCCGGCAAAAGATTGATCGACTGGAAGAGCACATTGACGAGGTAAATGCTGCGTTGAGGGTAACGTTGTGGTGTGTGCGCACTAATGCCTGCGCCTTTTCTGCCGATGCGCAACAGCTGCAGAATGCCGTCAACGAAACACACGATGTGTCGACTCTCTTTTCGCGAGAGGTGCTGCGAGAGTTCAACAACTTTCAGACTGGGAAAACGCTGGAGCTCAAAGAGTTTCTTTCCGAGTATGCCGAGAGCCAGGCCGACTTTTACCGCAAGGTATGTCGAGAGAAGGCCGCCAGAATGTCTAGCATGTTATTAACATTGATCCGACACGTAGAGTGCCAGTCTTTGGGAAGACCTTATCCCTGCGCTAGAGCGCTTAGAAGTAGACGACTGAGCTGGCGCATTTGGGCACGCCTGCTTTTGGTTTTGCAGACCATATATTGTCCTGGGTCTACGTTGAGACTAAGCGCGGGAGTCTATGTTTGTGCAGATGCAGCCATGTATGTGTATCCCTAACTGCAGTGTAATCAGCACAAATGATTGTCTATGAGTCTGTGCATGTATGAGCCCATGTGTGATATATGTATGTGGTATGTATGTGGTATGTGTGTGTGTGTGTGTGTGTGTGTGTGTGTGTACTTGCCGGTCCGACGATCCGATCGTGCTTCTTTTTCTCCCAATCCACACCACCGTCGGCAGATCGCGCTGCTGTACACGTGTCTGTTATGGCGGCGAAACGACCGGTAAAGCGCTCGCTCGCCTGGCTGGCTGAGGAGGGCGAAAAGTTCAAGAATGCCGTCCTTGGACAGACCAACTACGTTGGCGGACGCGTTGTAAGTGGCGCGTCGGGTATGCGCGGCACCAGCCACCACACTCACCCGGCGCCTTGCTGTCTACTCGGGTAGCCGTTCCCCATGAATCCGACGTTCCGGCCCAACCAGCCGCTAAAGGACGCGACACGTCGCGAGATTTACAGCCGCTGGAAGCAGGATCCGAAGCTTTGGACGCCGCGGCAAATCTCGGCCTCCTACGGCATTTCCATCAAGCGCGCCGAGGCCATCATCAAGCTCAAGGCACTGGAAGCGCGCATGGTCGGCGAGGTAGGCGATTGGCCAAAGGTGCAGACTAGAGCGCGGCAGCTGACGACAGCGGCGATAAGCAGGGATTTGTGCCGCAGCGGAATTACGTAGCAGGCATGGAGCAGATGCTGGCTGCTCAGGCCAAGCCGGTGATCCGCGAGAATCTGCGTGAGGTTGTGCCGCAGATTGGCAAGCCGCGCTATGTGGCGATTGACGAAGAGTCTACCTTTGATGCCGAGGTATGCGCGCGCTGCTGCTTCACACGACCCTGCGTCAAGATGCCGACCGCTAACGTACTCTACGCTGTGTCTTTCTCGGAAACACCAGGACGCAGCCAAGCGACTGTCTCGCGCCTCGTATGCCGAAGTGCGCGAGGCGATTGAGCAGAGCGACAATGTCCCGCTCCATCCAAAACAGCTCGACACGAATGCCCCCAAGGAACGCGTCAGCTACAAGGTGTTGGCCCGCAACAGCCGACTCGGCAACAAGCGGTGGCAGTTTATGGTGACGGACGTGAACCGCAAGGTTGCCCTGGAGGTAAGTGTACCGAGATGCTTCCCGTCCACCCCCTGTCTCACCGGGCGTCCTTTATCAGGACCGTTCTATCCTGGTCCGCGACCGCAGCGGCATTCTTCGCGAGGCTACCGATGCAGAGCGCCTTCGCCGCGCACACTCGATGAACTGGGCTTAAGCGGAAATAAAGATCGCGTCGATACTCCACCTGCGCTGGCTAAAGTAGGAGCCAATCAGGCGTCACCGACTACGAGCACTATTACTTGGGCCGCCTTGTTTGTTGTTGTTCTCCCCAACTCAGCTGCCCTTCATCACCTCACTCATCAGCGTGGTGCTCCCTATATACCAGCGCATACACCTTGTATCTTGTGTCCGCACTTTCACCTGCCTTGGCGGTGACAGGGCATAGTACGTGTTACGTAGGTATGCGTGTGTGTGTATGTCTGCCCTGCATGCACGCAGCGTGTCGATCGTCTGGTGCCAGCAGCACACGCTGACACAAACATGCAGCAGACACCACCATGAGCAGAAAATCAAGCACAACATCCGACGCTGGCTATCAGGACAAGGATGTAAGCGGTGTTAGCGCGCTATAGTGCAGGTGGAGAGGCAAAACTGACCGTCGCCACCGCTGCTGCTGCTGCCTCTGACATGTACAGGGCGGCTCTGACCGAGCTACCACGCCGACACCTGGAGAGTTTCAGCCTGATGGTAGCGAGGACGAAGACGCCGCCTTTATGAATGCTGTGCGTCGGGTGTTTGGCGAGTTTGAGCATTCGGGAAGCAATTCGATTACGGTGCGCCAGCTGGTGCCGCTTTTTGCTCGGCTGGAGAGCGAGCAGATTCTGCGCTTGATGGAGTCGTCCAAAGACACGCTGCGCACTATGGAGACGGCCAGCGGGGATCTGACCATGTCGCTCGACGACGTCATCAACCTAATTCCGCAGCTGCATGTGCCAGCGGAAAAGACAGAGCCGATGCAGCGTTCTGCCAGCACACCACAGCGCCTCCAGGGCGCCTCCGACGCATCGCGGCCCATTTCGCCTCGTTTGCGCACAACTCCGCTGGGCGACATGGTGTCGTCAAAGAAGATGGGCCTCGAAGCGTGGAAGCGCCGCACTGACGGCACAACGTACGATTCGGGTTCCGAGCCGGAGGATGGGTATGCGGACAAGCAGGCGGCCCGTCGGCTGCACACACGCACGCCAACACGCATCCAGGCGTATACGCGGAACGAGGTAGGTGATGAAGTTTATGCGATCAAGCACAGCCGCTTATTGCCCGGCGCACGGATGGCAGGAGATTGCATCGCCGGTGCACATGCGCCGCCCTTCGTCGGCGTCTCATAACCCTCAGTTCCGCAACGAGCCGGTACTGCCAACCTCACCGCTAACGCCGCAGGGCGTCGGCCGTCGGCCAAAGTTCACCACCGAATCTATGGAGGATCTTGAGAGCCACTTTGAAGCATATGGCGGCGAAGACGAGCCGCCAAAAGTGGTGGGTAACAATGACCGTTGCATAGGCTAGACTGCCGGTGTGCTGTACAGCTGCTTACACCTGCATTCTGTTTGCCTCCCTGCAGAAAGAGGACCTACTGGATGAAGTGTCGCGCCTTACACGCGAAAACTCGGAGATGCGTCGGCGCATGAAAGAGCATGAGCGTCGAGCCAACAGCTCAATGCGCGGTCACGAGGAGGATCTCGAGCGAATGCAGCACAAGCTTGATGAGATGCGCTCGGACGTCACGGTTAAGCGGCGACATATTCAAGAACTGAAAAGCAACGAGCGACACCACTTGGAGCAGATTCAGCTGGTAGGAAAAGTACAATGGCTGTTGCGTAAGCCATGGTTTACTCACGTTCGTATGCGGTCTGGTGATTGCAGTTGGAATCTGAAGTGCAAAAGCACACCAAGAACATGCAAATCCTAAAAACCAATTTGGCTCAGATGAAGAAGCAGTACGAGGAGAAGTGCTGTAAGTAGCGAAACAGTATTTGTAGCCAAGATAACCTGTACTTATGGGCTACGGGTCCGTGTGCCTACAGTGGACGAGGAGAAGCTGTTTGCACAGCTCAAGGCAAAGGATGAGGAGTTGATCAGCTCTGAGCGAAATCTGGAAAACTTTGTCTCAGAACATAAGCGGGTATGTAACCAGTGACTGGCATGGACAGCAAACGCGCAATATTGTGCCTTGTTAACAGGCAACCGCAGTCCTCCGACGAGCGCCACCAGCTTGAGGCAGCGCTCTACCGGTTAGAGCAGGATGTCGCATTTGCCCAAGAACTTGAACATCAGAATGAGCAGCTGCGCGACGATAACGACGATCTTAAGCGCCTGATAGCGCGACTGCGTGCGGATCTAGAAGAGCGGAATCACACTATTCTGATGCAGGCCGAGAGCATTGGCCGGGCAGCGTATCCTTTTGTGCATACTTGCGTAACCCCATTGCCAATGTGTTTCATCTATTCCTTGATGCTTGTCATATACAGTGCCCAGAATGGACCGGAAGCCACGCGTGTACGGCAGGTGAGGCTTATGAACAGCGCCATTGAGCGACACACCTCATGCTAACCGACTGACCTGCACAGAATCTACAGTCGGAAATGGCCAACTATAGCGTGGACGTTGAGGAGGACATTGGTCTAAACGACTTGTCGACGGCTGCAATGGACGCTAGCTTTACTGATCGTGTACGTTTGTGTTGCTATCGCGATGACTACACTTGGGCTGCGTGCTGACGAGTATGTGTCTGCGTGATGATGGCCGTCCATGCAGCAAAAAGTGCGCTTGCTGGAAGCCAGTCTGGATGCGTCAGCCTCCCACCTTGGTAAGCTGCTGCACCTTTGCTCGTGCATGATTGCGACTGTGCGTCTTGTGTTGGCCAGTCACTCACTAATTGTCTACCATCTTGCAGACGCGTCAATTGCGGAAGAACTGCGCGTAAGTGTCGATAGACGACAGTACGTCTGTGCTATGCATCTACGTTGTTAACCGCCGGTTTGCGGTTACCAACAGCCTCGCAAAGACCTGCGGCGCTATGTGCACACGCTCGAGGAGCAGAATCGCCGACTGCAGCAGCAGAAGGAGCGTATCATGGCGGACGCTACTCAGTGTAAGCGCATTGTAGTTGCTTTGCGTGTACATACATATCATGCTTTAACACAGTGAATGTGTCATCTCTAGTGCAAGAGGATCTGCGCCGACAGCTTAGGACTTTGGAGAGCGACAACGACAATCTGAATGCGCAAATTCAGGTGCTGCGTAGCCGAGGCGTAAGCGGCCCGGCCATCCAAAGCCGTGGTGTTCAGTGCGATCTTGGTAGGTCTGCCTCACTGCTATCAGTAGTCTGGAGCCGTGCGTATGCCAATTGTTTACATGTTTGCATGCAACAGTGTTGCCAGACACCAACAAGGACACCTTGGCACCGCAAGCAGGCAAGGTATGACGCATGGATAGGTAGCATGGAGTCTTGAGCATATACTCATACATGCATACCATGGTATGGCATCACGGCTGCGATGCAGTCCCCTGCAGAGGTGGTGCACTTGGATAGCGAGCTGGACGTGCAACGCGACCTGCTAGACGGTCTCATGCGCGAGAAATCTGGTATGAGCTAAGCGCTGTGTCAGCATGCGAGCCATGTACGCAATCTAGCGCGTTTAGCTGACAAGCGCCGATTTGCTGCAGACCGCGGCCCGCAATGGATGGTAACGCAAGCTGGCAGTGAGGTGGTCCCAAGTCGCCGCCGCAGCCCCATGAAGGTACCTTTGTGTGGCATCAAGCGTCGCATGCAGACGCATCTCACTTACACAATATCCACACTGATGCAGCCGGGAGCGCGTGCTCCGCAACTGGACAGCATTCTGAGCGAGCAGAGCCTGTTGCATCCATCAGAGTTGGGTGCATCAGCAGGCCAGCCACGGCAAGATATGAGCCGCTTCCGTGTGGTTGGCCTCCCGCAAGTGGCCATGGTGATGATCGGCATCTATCTGTTTGGTCTGCTGACTGCACCGCTGTTCTTTGACCCAACCGGCGGCAAGTTTGGTGCTGCATTGCGCGCGCCTTTGGGAGGCGACCAGTTTGTCGGCGAGGCCATCTGGGCACTACAGGAACCCATTCAGCCTATGCGGCCCAAGTGGGTGGAGAGCATGCTCTACTGGCTGGAGGGCTTCGTCTTTGGCGAGGACCTACTGATGGTACCGACGTAGTGGTCGCTGCCTAAACGGCACATTCTCCGTGAGCGCCCATGGCCTATGCTGCACCGCACGGCGCGTTTGTTTCTTATATGTTGTTTGCTGTCTTGCACGCCATGTTGTCATGTACTCGCGTGTCTATACTTCTTACGTGGCCGGTAAATTGATTGATTTCATGCATCACGCCTGGCAAACTCCTGCACAAGAACCGATTTACTAGCGCGCAGGCAGTAGCGCCTATGCCATAGCAACATCGCATTGCACCGACTTGCGATGCCAGCCGCCGTTTAATAATCGTCACCGCGGCTAAGGACCTGAAGTGTTGTGGCGCCACCGTTAGCGCACGCCCATCATGTCGGGTCATATCGTGGCAGTGCAGTGCACTCACCTCCTTTCGAGTCGGCCGCATAAGAATTGTGTGCTCAAACTGCGCCGTGTAGCATCCCTTGATATCCATGAGCGGCGGGTATGCGTCCACTGCACCGGCCTCCACAAGATTCTTCAGACCCATCGCGTAGCGCGTCTCGCCAAGACGATCCAGGAAGCGCGGGCAGAAGGGAAGGGTGCCAAAGTGTGTGTTGATGCTGTTCAGCAGCTGCTTGGCACGTGGCAGGCTGTGTTGGCAAAAAAAGATATGGTGAGCCATTGTCATTACGAGCCACCAGTGTGGTGGACCAGGACATACCGAAGCGGAACAAAGCCGGCATCAAAGCGCTTCATGTAGTGGCTGCACTCGCCGTCCTCATTGACGTAGCCCTTGCCAGTACTACCGAACGTCTCGATCGCATAGTATTCGCCCTCCTGTCCACGTCAACCATCAAACTGTCAGCATGCAAGACCGTGACTCTTCACACAACGGACGCGACCACTTGCCTCCATCTTGGTCTGATCACCGTTCTTCACGATCGGCACCGTCTTGCCAGCGTGAATCTGGTACGGGCTGATCGAGTGGCCGTTCAGGTTGCGGATGGGCTTGACTATTGGCAACGGGCTTGTTAGAGACGAACCGGTGGATGGAATGCTACGCATGTCTACCTTGGTAGGTCTTGCCGTTAATCTCCACCTCATACGACTCCATCACCTCTTGAATTGCCGCGCCAATGTCGGACAAGCGCACATCAATGCCCGCTTCCTAAGATGTCATGTTAATACAGGCCAGTAGACGCACGTGTCATGCTAGTGTAGCGCACCTTGATGCCAGTGTTGGTGGCAGCCTTTACAGCAGCCACGAGGTTGTCAAACTGAGGATCAAATGCCATGGTGAAGGCACTGTCGATAATGCGACCTAGTTGGCGGTGCGCCATGTGTAAGCAGCAGATGGCAAGTACAGTGCTACAAAAATGACGTACCGCCCACATGCGTGCCAAAGTCGATCTTAATCACGTCAGACTGCTGCAGAACACGATCATCGCCCGCGTTCGGCGTGTAGTGCGCGGCACAGTTGTTGATGGAGACGCCCGTTGGGAAGCCGATGCCTGGTGCACACCCTGTAAGTTTGAGACCGGTGGCGCTGACTCATCGCCACTTACCAGCCTCCAGGCCACTCTCCTCAATCAGCGTACGCGTTCCGTTCTCGATGGCCTCGCAAAGATCCCACAGCTTGATGCCGGGCTTTGCAATGGACTGCGCGTAGCGACGAACCTGGCGTACGCAGTAGGCACAGCGTCAGTTCAGGTACGCATCGGACACACGTCCATGTGGTCGGTACAGAAAGGTGCTTACCTGGCGATGCACCTCGGATGCACGGCGCACATCAGTGTACTGATCTGCCATCTGCCGCTCCAAGTGGCGCTTCTCCTCGTTGGTGACGCGCCACAAATTGCTACGCACGAAATTAGCACACTAGCAGCAACGGCTCAAGCAATGCAGGTCCCTCACTCGTCCTTGTAGTCCTGCAGCTCGCCCTCCGGGTAGGAATTGTTGGGGAACAGCTTCGAGACGGGGATTGTAGGCGGCGACGTCTGCTTGTCGGCAGCAGAGCCGGCACCCTCGGCCTTCTTTGGCTTCTTCTTCTTCTTCCTGCGAGCCTTTTTCTGACCCTCGTCGGCTCCTTCGACCTCTTCAACCTCCTCCTCGTTCTGCGGCTGCTCAGCTGCAAATGCGCAACTGTTAGTAGGACAGGCAGAGCCAGCGGCACGCTAGGTCAAACGAACCCTCTGGGATCTTCTTTTCGTCAGCCATTCTGTGTCGCAATGCAGGGATACGTGGTGGCAGACAGCGAATCGGAACCAGGTAATGACGGAAGCACGGTGAAAGAAGAAGGAAAGGTGAGAAAAGCGTGGCTCATCGCCTTTTAGAGCGTGACACGGCCCACTCAGAAATAGCATAATGACGATGCTCCTCGGACAATCGGCCCATCTGCACCCCTATACCACGGCGACTTTATCATCCTCCAGATGCTCGCTACCCTATCTACGTCCAAATGCACCAGCGAATACAAAGAGACGGACGACAGCCAATGTCCTAATATGTAGCGCATTTGATGACCAATCTATTTGACCGTTTCTGCAGTGCTCCATGTCAGTTACATGCCACTCGCATTATCATGTCATGGTCGGTCCAATCTATGCGCCGTTGGCTAGTGCCACATAGACAGGCGATCTCCTCCAGTGTTGTGGCACGCGCGCCAAAATCTGTTGGCGTAACATCTCAGCACAAAGCAACCATATCAAGCGCCATCGTCGCTAAACCTACTGCACGAAAAGCATCATCCTGCAGCAACAAGGGCTGTTTGGCTCGCACCATGTCCAAAAGACGCTCAAACGCAGGTGAAAGTGCCTCCAGCTCTGCGTCGCTCCCAAGATGGCATATATTGCCAAGCAGCTACAGAATAACTGTAAGCGCACGATAGCAAAGTGGCAATGTCTGAGGGAAACCCACCGCTAGACTAGCCTTTTGAGCTGCAGATACCGCGTGCTGCCCAACGGTCGACAAAAGCAGTTCGTGCTCCTCAACACATGCCATAGCGCAGTCTATAATGCCGCCCTGAATCGTTGCCATTCGACCGTGACGGTTGGCACTAGGATCAAGGCTGCGCACACCTATAGCACTTACCTGATAGCGCTCCAGACCAACACCGTAGCCACGTAGTGCGACAAATAGATCCGTAATGGCATGGGTTTGTTGTGTCGAGTACAGTATAAAATAGGACAAATCGACTGTAACGCACGGTTCACGGTTTAAACATCCGGTTAGCAGGGCTAATTGTCTGCATGGCTACAGCGCGCTACTTACCGCGAGGCATCACTGTTTTCCGTAGCGCTGTGGCGACAAGCTTTTTGGGTTCCTGGTATGCCCCATTCTCTATCGCAGCAATCCAGGGCATATCCCGCAGTGCCACGCCCTATATGGCCGTCAGCGCGCGCATACTATTGTCGGCAAAACACGCTCATACCTGGAATGGCGTCCAGCTCAGCATATCCATGCGTATGTACAGCTCCAGCACTGCTGGTATACACGCTTCCACGTAGGCTGTCTCGTATTCTTGTGTATAGTTTTGCGCCCATGATGCAAACTTGCTGCACACCGCATCCAGAGAACGGTACTCTTCGTCGACATCAGCCAATGTCTGACGGCTATGGCCCAACTGCGTTGCTGCATTGTATTCCGACACATGGGTACATGAGCGCAGTCCATGCAAGCTGCACACAAGTAACATACCGCAGTATTCAGCCACAAGCGCCTGCTCGGCCTTCAGAACCTGCGCAATTGCATCGTCGACTGTCGCAACAAGATGCATGGTGTGATAAGTAGCAGCTCAATGCTCCACATGTATAAGCAAGCGATTACGCACCGCTAGATTCAGATGCCGCGTCGCATAGAGTGGAAAACCATTTCTGTCCCGTCTGGATGAACGCGTCCTTTCGGGTCTGTGCCAACTCTCGCTCAACATCTTCAAGAATCAGTATCTGGCGGTTTGAGCGCGGTAGTCAGAGCTCAAGTACTCTCCCTTGAAAACACCGCCAAGGCGCTTACACACTTTTGCATCCGTGAGGTCAGCCAAGTTATCAACGTAGCGCTTAAACTCTTCGAAAAACTCAAAGCGCGCACAGTGCTTCTCCGTATCAGTAGAAAGCGACTGGAGCGATGTTGTGGCCGAGTTATGCCCCGACTGCGCCGCATGGAGTGCATGCCGATTCGCGCCAAGCTGTGTGTCCGCCTCTGCAAGAACCGATGCCACTCTGGCGGCCACATCGTTGACTGACGGACAGGCCACCACCTTGGGAGCTGACGCATCACCGCATGAGCAAACTATCAGCGAGCATGGCGAACGTGTCACCGATGTTCAAGTTACCTGGTACTGCTGGCTTAGCGCTGCGCACCGGTGCCTGCCCTGGATCGAATAGCACCCGATTGCATGTCGTTTAACCATATGCAAGATTGCATCGCCAGCACGCGATGAGACAATATGCTTGCTCACTTTTGGCAAACTTGGGAGCAGCTTTACGTATCAGCTGGTCTTCGTAAGCGTGAAACTCTTCGGCATCCGACCGATCACTGCCGTATCTAGTAGCATTAGCGTGGCTGTCCAACGGCACTGTCACGCTATTGCTAGCACGTACGATGCTATAGCGTCCGCATCCTGCAGCTCCTTCGTCGACTGAACGTCTTCATCTGCGTGTTCAGCATGTTAGCTTGCTCGCCAGCTACCGCCTCGCTATTTTGCTAACCAGTAACCAAAAAGTTGACGTTCTCTGGTGCGTCATCGCCAGTAAGCACCGCATGCTTCCAATCGGCCACTTTTCTCCGCGCGGCTCGCTGCTTCTTCGCCGCAGCAATCGCATTCGCGTCCGGAATATAGGCTCCTTCATGGTCGCCTGTAGGAGCCGGGCTGTAGGCGAACGGCGATGCCGCACCAGAGGTGTCGTCGTCTGCAAGAAGCCTGCTTATTCAGCCGCACGTTAGCGCTGAACCACGCGCCGACAAGCCACCAGGCTGGCTACTCACGCTTTCTCGCGCGATTCCTTTGCCACTGCGCTGACAACGTTTTTCTTTAGCTGGAATGCTTCCTCGCCAGTCTCCTATGCACGGGGCGTCAGCGCTACCATCGCGTCTTCCAGTAGTACACTCGGCGTCTACCTCGTCCATGCTAAACGACAGCAGCGTCTCCTTCTTCTTTTTCTTCTTCAGCCCACCATCCTTCTTCTTGCGAGGTACCGAAGACATGACTTTGTAATCCTGAGCGCAAAAGACAAGCGTTGTTTACAAGTCCAAGCCGTGTACAAGGGCACGTGTAGCTTTATTTTCTAAACCTTCACTGCACATTAATCACGGCTGGTCTGCCCGCTTCTCCGAGATGGGAAAGCGCTTGATTGGCAGCGCCAGTCGCCGAAATCGATGGTGAAACTCGAGCAGCGTGCTGGCAAGCCGGTCTGGCGCGTCCTCCTGCAAATGGTGGCCACAGTTTTGCAGCACAATAAGCTGGAACTTGCCTATGGCGATGTTGCATGAGTGGTCAAAGTCGACGCGCATGTACTTTATCCGCTCATGCCTACCCTGCATCTGGCCGATCATCAGCGGATTATCCAGGCGGTCGGTATCTGCGACTATGCGTTAGCGACATCACGCAAAGACGCTAGCGATACCGGGCAAACCTACTCGCGAGTACCAGTAACTTGGATGCTGAGCAGCCAAGGAATTTGCCAGAGAGATCCTTGAACCAGCCTGCAAGGAGTCAATAGACAATCACCGGTAGTCATGCCAATACATGAGCACTTACCCTCCCAAAACGGCGCGGTCTTGCCAAGATCCGTGCGCCAAACATACTCTTGCTCGCCATCAGCATGTTCTTTGCCAGCTGTACGCAGTAGTGGCGGCACAGAAAGGCGGGCCGACCGAGGGTTGTGCACACCACCCGAACGCACACTACCAAACATTAGCCGTCCTGCAAGAGATGCTGGCCAACTGCTGCGCACTAGCTTACCTCCACTCAATGGCCGCCTCCAGTGTCTTGAATACACGCGGCCGTGACTGCACAAATGCTGTCATGTATGCAAGGGATTCCAGTGCGCTGCCTACGTGCAACCATTAGTACAACCGTACCAACACAGCAACGCACCACGCCTACCTTCGACTACGTCCAGCACGACAACACCCGTGATGTTGGACACTGCCCCTCGCTTTACAGCATCTACTACAACGGCGCCGCCCATGCTGTAGCATGGATGCATAAGTATGCGTGTGTGCATGGATCGGTATCCTATGCAATGGCCGTCGCTCCTACCTATGGCCTACGAGAATTACATCCTGCGACGGATTGGTGCGACACGCAGCAACAATGCTTGCCAGATCGTCGCTCAGGCGGGTTAAGCTAAGGTCGTCGTCATCCTCGGTTACAGTATGCCCTGTTGCTCAGTAAACCAGACATCAACACACATTGTATACACCGCATCGTACAACATCACCATTTTACCGTGTCCACGGCAGTCGTAGGCAACAAGAGAGCATGCTCCTTGCGCTGCATCACGCATGGCGGCTGCCGTCAGTCCAAACGAGAGCGCCGCCTGGCCGGCACCATGGTGGAAAATGAACAGCGGCCCGTCGCTCGCGCATGTCTCGTACACACGAAAAACGTCACGACCCTCGTTTAGCGGCACATTGCGGCACGCAGCAAAGTAGTCCTCCCAGTTGGCGGGCGAATAGTTTGTTCGCCGCTTTGCGCCGTGCACTTGACTAGGCTCCTCGTCACTGTACAGCGACGAACGCGTTAAAACAACTATGCTGCAATACGCTGGTCCAAGTTTGCACCAGCCCCCGCAGCCAGCAGTCCACCTTTCGTTTAGCGGCTCCGGCGCTGGAAACTTGCTCAAGAGCTGTCGTCGCAGTGATGACATTGTGGCAGCCAGCGGAAAGAGAGGTGTGTGTGACGCGGCTAAACCGACTCAAGGGGCATTGGTGCCAATGTGCTTTGACCGGCATCTCGTTGCTTTTTTCTTCTTTTCACCCTGCGCTCTGTTCTTGGCCTGTTTTGCTCCGATCGCTCGAATCGCACTTTGTAGGCTATACCGCCACCTCCGACTACTCAAGTCGCTCTGCGCTACGCCAGCTCATTGCTAGCGTGCGCCATCTAGAAGCGCGACCGCGTCTATAGGCGGACATTTGACCATGGAGGACCGTCCAAAGAAAGCGCATCGGCCGCGCGTCGCGGGTGCTAAAGTAGAGAAGAAGCACAAGACTAACGCGAAGAACAATCCCAAGGTGGGCGGCTGGCCTGCAAGAGGTATTACGCGTGTGTACGATGCTTATACTCTTGTGGCAATAGGCATTTGCACCGCAATCTGGCCGCAAGGCAGAGCGCACGTCGCGACGAAACCAGGACTTGTCGGAAAAGAAGCTCCATGTACCGCTGGTAGACCGTACCCCTCTGGACCCGCCGCCGGTGATTGTTGCGGTCGTCGGTCCGCCAAAGGTAAAGCAGAATGGCAGTGGTAGCAGTGACGATGTACATACACAGACGGCAGATGCTGACGCGAGCGTCTCATGTCCGGCCAAATCAGTCTGGCAAAACAACGCTCATCAAGTCGTTGGTGAAAAAGTACACCAAGCACTCGGTCGGAGAAGTGAAGGGGCCCATTACGGTGATTAGCGGTGGGTGATAGGCTGGTCGTTGAACCAGTGCCCAAAGCATGGTAGATTCGAGCTAATGGGACATTGCCGATCTTTAGGCAAGAAGCGGCGGCTTACGTTTATAGAATGTGTCAACGACATGAACGCCATGATCGACGTGGCCAAGGTGGCTGATCTGGTGTTGCTGACAATCGATGCTAGCTTTGGATTCGAAATGGTACACTAAGCGACAACGGCAGTTACATAGCGTGGTCTGGCGGAAATACTTACACGATTGCTGCGCCATTGACGCTTAGGAAACATTCGAGTTTCTCAACATTCTGCAAACTCACGGATTTCCACGTATCATGGGCGTCCTTACCCATTTGGATGAGATTCGCTCGTCCAAGCGTGTGTCGGCGGTGAAAAAGTCGATGAAGCGTCGATTCTGGACGGAAATCTACCAGGGCGCCAAGCTGTTTTACCTTTCCGGCATCATTAACGGCCGGTACCCAAATAACGAGATTCAGAATCTTAGCCGCTTCATATCTGTGATGAAGTTCCGTCCGCTGGTGTGGCGCAATACCCATCCATATCTCATTGCGGACCGTGTGGAGGATTTGACGGATCCGGAGGCTGTTCGCTTGAATCCAAAATGCGACCGCACCGTTACGTTGTACGGCTATTTGCGTGGTACCAACTTTAAGCAAAGCACCAAGGTGAGCGGCAGCACTTTTCCATATCTGCTGTACTAGTGCGACTAATATGCGTACACGGCCTTTTGCAGGTACACATTCCTGGCGCCGGTGACTTTGTCGTCGACAATGTCAGCGACCTACCGGATCCGTGCCCGCTGCCTGACAAAGTGCGCAAGCGGCTAAGCGAGAAGCAGAAGTTGATTCACGCACCAATGTCCGATATCGGCGGCATCATGTACGACAAGGATGCTGTGTATATCGATGTTACGGACACATTCTCAAAAGTGGCCATTTCCGATGGCGGAGCCGATGGCGCTGCAGCCAAGGGAAATATGTCTCAGGGCGTAAAGATGGTGGTTGATCTGCAGGATGCGCAGGATACATTGGCTGACAAGCTGCAGGGCACAGAGCTGCGCGTGTTTGCCGACTCGCGTCCCATGCGAGCCGCTGATCTGGCTGCGGATGCTAGCAAGCGTAGACCGATGTTTGCTGGCGAAGACGAGGACGAGGACGAGGACGAGGACGAGGACGAAAGCATGGACAGCGATGACAGCGACGAAGCTGACAGCGATGCTGAGGACAGTGCCGACGACCGTGTTCGCCGTCGGCAGCACGTGGGCGACATTAGCGAGGACGACATGCCCGCTGGTGCGCGCAATGAAGAAATCCCCTATGCTGACACTGATAGTGAGCTAGAAGTAGACTCGGGCGTGGAGGATCTGGATCACATGTCGGCCGATGGCAGTGAAAAGGACGAAGGCGACGACGACAGCGAGGACGAGAGCGATGAGGAAGAGCTGGACGGCAATCTCCGCTGGAAGCAGAATCTTGAGGAGCGCGCAAGCTCGTTGTTCCAGCGTCGGCGTCGGGCGCGCACAATCATGCAAATGATCTACGACGATGAGGAGCAGAGTATGCCGCGTACGGCCGGTCGTCTGCTTTCCGGTCGCGATGGTAATGGTGGCCAGAGTGACGAAGACGAGGAAACGAGTCTATTTATTCAGCGCAGCTCCGATGTCACGGTGACGGACAGCGCCAAGATGGTTTTCTCCGCGGCGGACATTGACGCGTGGAAGCAGAAGGATGTAGGTGCTTGGGTGGCAGTCATGGCGGCCGTAGTGCTAACCCGTGGTGTCGCTCGTCTAGATTGCCTCACTACTCCAAGGTCGCTTCCTCGCTGTCGACGAGATGGAAGAGCAGGAGAACTCGGGCAGCAATGAGGACGGTGAGAGTGACGAAGACGGCGACAGCAAGGACGGCAGCGATGACGATAACGACGGTGGCTCGGGATCCGACGCCGAGGTGGACGATGCCGAGGCGGAGCGGCGGCGCATTGCAAAGAAAAAGGAAGAGCTCAAGCGCCGCTTCGATGCCGAGTACGATGATGCATGGGACGAAGAGGAGAAGCAGGATATGTTTGAGGAGGCCAAGGACATTATGGGCAAGCAGCAGGAGCTCAACCGGCAAGAGTTTGCGGACGACAATCCTGAGCTGCGCTCAGCGGTGCAAGGTCATCTGCCCGGCACATATGTCCGTGTGCTTTTGAAGGAAATGCCCTGCGAGTTTGTCACCCACTTTGACCCGGCCTACCCGGTCGTGCTCGGCGGCCTTTTGCCTTCTGAGGAGACCTATGGCTTTGTTCAGGTGTGCATGGCAGAGTGTTGGTGCGCGCTGGTACGTGATGCTAATGCGGAGCATATGCGATTAGGTCCGCATCAAGCGCCACCGCTGGCATCCAAAGATCCTCAAGACCAACGATCCGCTGATTTTCTCCATCGGCTGGCGGCGCTTCCAGTCCATTCCGCTCTACTCGCTCGACGATGGAACGCGTAACCGTATGCTCAAGTACACCCCAGAGCATATGCACTGTCTGGCTACGTTCTACGGTACGTGCGCGCGACACGGTCGGCGCGACATGCGCGCATGGCTGACAAACATCCTCGTGGCGCATGCATACAGGCCCAGTGACGCCTCCAAGCACCGGTTTCTGCGCAGTGCAGTCTGTTGCAGACGGACGGGTACGTGTGGACGGACTAGATCACCATGCTCGTCGGTCGGTACTGACGATTGCGCTTGATGCAAACGACTCTAGGCCTCTTTCCGGATAAGCGCCACTGGTGTCGTGCTGGACATCAACCAGTCAACGGAAATTGTCAAGAAGCTGAAGCTGACTGGTGTTCCGTACAAAGTCTATAAGAACTCGGCGTTTATCAAGGATATGTTCAACTCGGTGCTTGAAGTGGCCAAGTTTGAGGGCGCACAAGTCCGCACCGTCAGCGGTATTCGCGGTCAGGTTAAAAAGGCCATCAACAACAAGCCGGGCTGCTTCCGCGCCACATTCGAAGACAAGCTGCTCATGAGCGACATTGTCTTTCTGCGTGGCTGGTATTCCGTCAAGCCAAAAAAGTTCTGCAGTGCGGTTACCTCTCTGCTGCTTTCCAACAAGACGACCTGGCAGGGCGTTCGCCTCACCGCTCAGGTTCGCTACGAGGCTGGCCAGGCAGTACCGCAGAAGGCAGGCTCTGCATATCGGGTATGTGTTGCTGCAAATGTGATCGCCCGCGCGTACGGCCGCCTCCGCTCACACTTGCGCGCTGTACAATGACATTCATCAACCTAGGCAATCGAACGCACACCCCGCCGTTTCAACGCGTTGCGTATCCCCAAGGCACTTCAGGCAGACTTGCCGTTTGCGTCCAAGCCAAAGGTGCAGCAGAGGGCAAAGAAGAAGGCGGACAAGCGTTTGGCCGTCGTGTTGGAGCCCAAGGAGAAGGATATTATTACGATGCTTCAGCAGATCCAGACCATCCGTAAGGAGAAGATACGCAAGCGCAAGGTTCAGAAGAACGAGAAGCGCGAGCAGGCCGCACGTGTCAAGGCCAAGGAAGAAGAGAAGGCGCTGACACGGGCAAAGAAGGAGCGCAAGGAGTATTTCCGCGAGGAGAGCAAGGCAGAGAAACGCAAGGCATCAGGCGGCGGTTCTCGTTCAAAGAAAGCGCGACGGGAGGAATAACCTTGCAAAGCATGCGCCGGGTCTGCGCCTGCGCTATCCCAGCGCACACACGATCCACTACTATAAACCGATGCCAATTATGTCTACAAGGGCTGCGATGCACATAGCTACGGACTAATGGGGCTTGGTTGCGCCTCCTCGTCAAGCGGAGTACTGAAGTCCAGCAAGTCGACCACGCGACCCATGTGGCCCTCGGCTGCTGCACGGCTGCCGCCACCGCCGCCGCCCACACCGTACAGACCGTCGTCGGCAAAGTCGTCGTCAAAGCGGGCGACAGGCGGTGGTATGCTACTGCAACGCGGCGCATGCATAAGCAATAGAATGCAGTGGTGCACGAATCAAAGCTACTCACAGAGTCTGCGTCGGCAGCACGTTGAGCGTGCGCGAGGGCGTGAGTGTGCGCAACTTGGCGCCACTAATGAACGTGGCGGGTGGCTTGTGGTAGATGGAGGACAGGCTGGCAATATGTAGCAAGAGCTCCTCCAACATTGCGGGATCCATGCGGTCAGCTTCTGGTGAAATATCTGGCTTTTCCGACAGGATAATACTCTGAAGAATGTACCATGGTCAGCCGCGAGCAGAACAGCCGTACAAGTGGCGCACGTCCTGTGCCTACCTTGGCGGCAGTGGGATTAGTAGAAAGCAGGCGCCAATAAATGAAACCGCGATCACGCAAATCTGGATTGTCGGTTTCCTCGGTGGCCCACTTGAGCACCTTTGGCGCAAGCTCCTGTCCAGCAGCTGGTCGCTTCAAAAATAGCTTCACCGTAGCCGTAAGCAGCGCAAGCTGAACCTAATGTTGCACATATGCATACTATCGTCAGTTGTCGATAACAGTCGATGTGACTCTGCCACCTAGCCTACCTCTGGGTGCTCCTCCTTGAAACTATCCACAAAGCTTTCCAGCACCGCCTCTGCATCCTCGACCCGCTCCGCGTACTGTCCAATGATCCAGATCATTGCCACCTTGGCCTCTGGCTGATCAAGATCCTCTAGGTTCTCGCACAGGATTGGGATTGTGTTTTCATACTTGTTTGGATACCGGCGGAACACATCCTGCAGATGCACACATTTCCCGATAAGCAGGTTTGCGTAGCAAAAGCGCGATACGTGGGCTACCAACCTTCATTACAATGACAGCTTCCTGGACCACATAGCTGACCCGCGTCTGAATCAGCTCGAGCAACGTGGCAATGCACATCTCGGCCGCCGATTCGATCTTGATCCCCAGTCGGCCAATGCACCGGACCGCACGACGGACAAAGTCCACGTCAATTTCGGAGGCATATCTGCCGCCAGCAACAGGCGTACCATGACCTTGGTTAGCGTACGAGACATCACAGACCACGCAATGGGTAATCAACCCGTCACACGGCTGCCACCTACTCGCGCAGCTCGGAAAGCACCTGGCGGGCATTGCGCTCGGTCGCCAGTCGGAAAATAATCTCCAGCTTGGACAGTTTCACATAGATGGGCTCGTCGTATTTGCAGAAGAAGGTGCGCACATCAGCCTGCAGCATCTCTGGATACTTTTGTATGACCAGGAGAATATTGCGCAACGCCACGTATTGCACTTCATGGCCATGGGACAATAGCGTGACCAGCGGCGGCGCCAACTTGTTGCAGAGCGCAACAATATCGTCCTCACGTGACATATAGTTCATCAGATAGACTCCAAGCTTCACTGCTGCCAGCACTACAAACGAGTTGGCATGCTGCAGGCGCGAAACAATGCGTTCGGCCAGCAGCTCCGCTTCGCCCGTCTCCTGCGGCACCACATAGAGTAGCGCTTCGAGAATATAGCCCTGGCCCCATCTGAATGTCGACGCATCTTTTGTCAGACAACGATGACGTGAAGCCAGCATGGCATCCACCTACTCGGAACACTCATTCAGCGCGTTGATCAGACGGTTGGCCGTAGTCATATTCATCTCCAGCTGATAGCTTGGCGAACGCTCAGAAATCTCCACCAGCGCTGCAACCGCATTGGCGATAACCTAGTCACATAGGAAAACACGTGGGCCCGCCCGTCCGTCCGTCCGTCAGCCATGCATGCAGTTGCTAGGGCGCACTACACCTGAACGAGTCCAAGACAGACAGCGAGCATGCAGTAACCTACCGCTGGGTTGGAGTCGCTGAGCATGCCGCGCAGCATTTCCAGAAAGCCCTCATTCTCGGCCAGCACCGGATCGTGCATGAACAGCTTTGCGACGCCTATGACCGCCGTTTTGCGTACATACGGATCGGGATCCCGCAGGCAATGGCGCAGCGGATCGCAGAAGCCATCCACAACGCGGTCGACATGGATGTAGCCCATGGACCGAATGGCTAGCGCACGAATCAGCGGGTTGGCATCATTAACATCCTGGATGCATT
Source organism: Thamnocephalis sphaerospora (assembly GCA_003614735.1). NCBI lineage: Eukaryota > Fungi > Zoopagomycota > Zoopagomycetes > Zoopagales > Sigmoideomycetaceae > Thamnocephalis > Thamnocephalis sphaerospora. The sequence goes on along the minus strand of KZ992433.1, from coordinate 42,668 downwards.
AGACATTATGGCGCCGATACATTAGCGTTGTGCATCGAGGATGCTACATGCTGCCGCATGGACAAACAGGCACCTTTTCAAAGTAGGAGGCCGCCATGCGCGCCATGTCCGGCTTGCTTCGGCAGTAGTTGGTCACGTAGAGATAGACCATCTTTTTGACCTCCAGGTTCGGAATGCCCAGACAGGCGACCACGTCCGGAAACAAGGGCGACATGTCGTTGCCCATGGTCATGTTGGCTACAATGCGCTGTCGGTCCGACGGATCGCTCGTCAGCAACGCCGTCCGCAGAGGTACACGCACCAATCCGCGCCCACCTTAAGGACGGCCTTTTTCTTCGCATACTTGCTGTCGCGTTTTTCCGATATCAGTTCGTTGCGAAGCTCCTGTATCTTGCCTGGACCACCACGCCATACGGTCAGCGGCCAGTGCGCCGGCTCTCCCAAGCCGGCCTGCAACACCATGCGCCCACGCATGCCTGATTAACCTACCGCGTTGAAAGTATTTGGCGTCCGACATGACTGTGCCTGTGCTGTTCTTTCCGCCATAGGTTCCAGCCGAGCGGATATGCACGCGTACCACATCAGCCATCGCGCTATTGCTGCCATGCGCCGGCCACGAGTGTCACCGACGCTTGGCCACCAGCTCATCCCTGCTGGGGCCAACGTCATCACAAGCCAGCCCGCAGCTCAGCCCAGCAACTTACGATAGCGGTGACAGTCCACAGCAGGAATACGCAGCTGCGAGTGGTGCACACACGTGGAGGTGACGAGTGCGGTGGCTGCTGCTGCTGTTGCTACGGCTGGCGTGCACAGAGAGAATGCAGAGGCGAGCAGTGGTTGCGCACTCCAGGCTAGATGACCAAAAGGGTCGCGGTAGGTGTTTGCTGGTAAACGTGGTAGTGTGTGTGTGTGTGTGTGTGTGTGTGACCAAACAGAAGGAGTCGCGAGGTGCCAAAGTCCCCTCCGACTGGACGCGCGAACACCAATGCGGTGTACCGCCACACGACGCGTAGCTTTAAAGACCGCTGGCAGACCGTCACTGCTGCAGCCACATACTCGTCGATCAGCGCCCTCTTTCTGCCCAACTCGACCTGCTGTGTCCAACATTGTCTATCCCATCTTATTGGCCCGGTAAGCTGGCGATCCTTTTTCGCCGAGCACTCATTTGCGTGATGCCATGGCCAATATATACGCCTTTGCCGCACGGTCCCTGTTTTGCGATGCACGCCCCATACTGGCCGGCGAGCGCTCTTTCCAAATCAGCCCCCGGCTGGCGCACTCAGCCTACCGCGATGGCGGTGCTGGTGTAGCCGCGGAGGCCATGGTGCGAATGGCGCAATATGCTCGACCAAACACATGGCTAATCCACTGCTTTACAGCCCGCCGCCCCCACTACGTCATCCCGGCTGCCCTGCTGCTTGCAACTGTATTAGCTGCGACCGCCACTCCACCGCCACCACTGCAGTTGCCTTTTTCTCTCTTCCGTGTCGTTCGCTTAGCCTGTAACTTTTGCGTTAAGCAGTCAGCCTGCATTGTGCCTTTGCCACGTCTGCACTGCCTGTTGCACTGTTGTCCTAGTCGGTTTACGTCGTTGGCCAGCAACCGTCTCTCCTTTTAGGCACGCGAGCCACGCACTGCAGCGCCAACTCGGCCACGCGCTCTGTCTCGACTCCACGCGCTGTTCGTGCCATCTCTGCCACCCATCCGGTTGTGCCTGTGCTTGGTGAGTGACCTGAATGTGGCGGCATTCATCGTGTCCAGGTTCCCAGCACGCGCCACCTGCTCCACACGAGCCTACGCATGCCTTCCCCCCCGACCAGGACGGTCAGCCTCCTAACGCGCGCGCTTCTCTTCCCTGTTGGTCGCCAAAGTCACGCTGACAACCATTACAAAAGCACGAGCGCACGTCTACGTACACCCCCCGCTGCCTGATTGCATCACTACACAAGCATGTCTACGGCGACGACTACCGTGGTAAGCACGCTTGCGCACTCGAATCGTGCCTAGGCCACGGCTCACCTTGTGTCCGCTTTCAATGGCTGCCTCGCTGTACTGTGTACCGAACGTCAGAGTACAAAGGTTGGCGAGGATACAGCGGCCACTGCGGCCAAAGTAAATCCGCCCGAGAGTGCGGCAGTGCCCGTGGCCGACACGGCGTCTCCATCAAAGGATAAGCAGGATGCGGCAAAGACAGAGACGCCCAAGGTAGCCGAGGTAGGCAGTGGCACCTGCACTGGGCGCGTGCTCTCCAGCACATGCGGCTCACGCTGGTCGGATGTGACAATGTCTCATGCCATCTAGTCTAGTCCCGATGGAACGGCAGAAAAGAAGTCTGAAGAGACTAATGTGGCGGCGGCGGCGGCGGAAGAGGTAGAAGAAGAGGATGACGACAACGCGGAAGATGTCATTGACGATTTGGTGTTTGGCCAACTGCTGGAGATGGACGACGAGGACGACGATGAACACGAGTTCTCAAAATCCATTGTGCTCAACTTTTTCGAGCAAGCCACGACAACGTTTGAGGAAATGGACCAAGCCATGTAAGTACTACAGTCGAGCACGGCTCTGTAGTCGCGCCACGCTTGACGCTGTGTACCTACCGTAGCGAGAACAAGGACCTAGACGAGTATGCGAGACTTGGACACTTTTTCAAGGGCAGCTCGGCCACTCTGGGGCTGCGCAAGGTGCAGGAGACCTGCGAAAAGATCCAGCACAGCCAGGCGAGCGCCGATGACGCCAGTCTGCCGTCGATCGACAGCAACGCAGCGCTGATCCGCGGTGCCGAGCTGCTAGTGCGGCTCAAACGTGAGTACAAACAGGCCGAACGACATCTGTGCCACATCTACAAAGTAGGATCGGCCGCAGAGCTAGCGGGTGCCTAAGCACACACCTGCTGTTTCTGCCGACGGCTGCGGCAGACGCGCCGTGCCCTTTTGCCGCCGTGCCGTCTGTCCGCCAGCCGATCCCGCTTGAAAGGACAGTCTGCTTGTCGGTGCTGGCCGTTCACGGTGTCCACCTTCACTGGCGCCTAATTGCGTCCCACTTGACGCTACTAGCCGCATACATCCTTTCTTCTTGCCTCTATTTCATTCCTACCTTTTCTGCCCGTTGCAGTCTCGTCGCCTGTTCCTAGCGCGCTCATGTCCTCTTGGTACCCGCCCGTTTGCCCGCCCCTGTTGCTGCCATTGTCTTGTACATGTGCGCGATATGTCCATACATGTATGGTAACGCCGTTGCTGCTGCTGTTGCTGCTGTCGTCGCCGCCGCCGCCGCCGGCCTGTACCCATTGCCGCGTCCGGGGCGTAGCCAACAGGCGCGCCAGACTTTGCATGTTTTTTACGTGACAACAAGCTCCATGCTATTCCCATCAGCGCCAGCGCACTACCCTGGATGGCCAGTGCAGCATGAAATCCAGTGGGAACGATACCAAAGAATGGGAACCGCGGCTGGACTGTACCATCATTGCCCGACATGTGTGGCAAGGGTCGGCACCAAGCGTGCACGCACGGCGGGCAACCATTGGTCCAGTCCCTTTTCAGTTCATCATGCGTCCACGCGTTGTCCACGTCAGTGAGTCAATCAGCCAGTCGACCAGCTAGCTGCTAGCCAACCACCGTACAATAAGCGGACGAGCCCAGACGGCAACCCTTTGCCATCACGCATCTCTCATCTTCACTTTCATCGGTCTCTGCCGTCCATCAGACTGCTTGTCTGCATCAGCGCTCCGTAGCCACCAGCACCACCACTGCCACACACACACACACACACACAGCCATCATGGTAAGCTAGCGGAATTAGACTCTGTTGCTGGCAGGGCACGGTTGGATGGCTTGTGCGGCGAGCGAGATATACTGCGCTTTGTCAGCTGTATCTCGACAACCACCAGGTAGTATGGGGCGGGTATGGGCAGGCAGCGCTGTGACCTGGCCGGCTCTGCGACGAGCAACATGTGCGAGCAGACGCTGACTTTGCGCGCCTTCCCGACCACAGCTTGCCGGTATTGAAATCAAGGAGGAATGCCAGGAGAAGTTTAATGCCTTGAACCATGGCAAATACAGCTACGTCATCTACCGCCTGAACGACTCGCTCGATCAGATCGAGGTTGTGAAGGCTGTAGCGGAAGGCGGACGCGCCGGCCTCGAGGCCGAGCTTGCCGATGTGTCCGACAGCCGCTACGCGGTCCTCGACTACGAGTTCACGACGGACGATGGCGGCCAGCGCAAGAAGCTTTGCTTTGTCTCCTGGTAAGCACCCTGGCAGCGGATCGCCGATGCGCAAGCTTGATCGGCCGGCTTTGAACGCATGGTAACATTGCTGCCCTTGCGTTGCGGTACAGGTGCCCAGAGGACACGAACAAGCGCCGTCGGATGACGCACGCGTCCAGCAAGGATGTGCTGAAGAGGTCGCTCGGTCTTACCGTCGAGGTCCAGGCCACGGATATTTCCGAGCTTAGCGAGGAGGAGTTCCGGAGCAAGTTCAAGAACATCAGCTAAACGTCATCCACGGCAATACAGTTGCAGCAGCATGCGCTTCCATGCACGGCACCCGCCCTGCTTTCCACCGGCTATAAAGTCCGTATGTTGTCTATTGAGCATGCATCCAATTGAATCCCATTTGTCTTGGTCCGCGTGAGCATGTGTGTGCCATGGCGCATGACGTGAGCCAAAATGGATGTGGTGCGATTGGGGTGATCCACCAGTTTTTGTGATCCGTACCACCACGTCTTCCGCACTCCTGCGTGCCAGCCTGGCCATCCTCTGACCGCTTCTCTTCCTGCTCCGCACCACGCCCGCGCAGACCTGTTTGCTACCCCGTTCAACATGGCCACCACCGTCAAGTACGCCGATATCGGCAAGTCTGTAAGCGACCTGCTGGGCCGCGACTACCCGGTCGGCACCGTCAAGCTCGAGGTCACCACCAAGACCCCGAACGGCGTGGTAAGCCTCAGGCCGAGCGTCGAGATCCGTTGACGTGCATCGACTGACCTTTTGCTACCTCGGCCGCCGACAGAGCTTCACTGTCAACGGTTCGCAGGACAGCAAGTCTGGCCTCATCAACGGCGAGCTCAAGGCCAAGTATGCCGACTACAAGAACGGTAAGACACGCGGTGGTCCAGAGAGAAACCGCGTGGCTCATGCTGACCATGCCCTGCGGTAGGTCTGACGGTCACCAACACTTGGACCACCAAGAATGTGCTGAGCGCGCAGGTTGAGCTGGAGAACAAGGTCGCCAAGGGCCTGAAGCTGGACATCAACGCGTCGCTGCTGCCGGCCGCCGGGTAAGCTTCAAGCCGGCAATATGTCCTCCGCCACAGCGTGACGCGTCACTTGACACGATGCTGACGCGTCCTTTTTGCCGCCGAGTAGTCAAAAGGCCGCCAAGGTCGGTGTCAACTACAAGCAGCCGGGCGTGTTCTCGCGCGCGACCGTCGATCTCCTCAAGGGCCCGAGCTTCTCCGGCGATGTTGTCTTTGGGTAGGTGCAGAGATGGGCTAGACCGGGCGCACTACGCCTGCTGACCAGCGTTCACGCTCAACCTGCAGTCGCGAAGGCTTCCTGGTGGGCGCCGAGGTGGGCTACGACGTCCCCAGCGGCAACGTGACGCGCTACAGCACGGCCGTCGGCTACTCGGCACCGCAGTACGCCGTCGCGCTCCACGCGTAAGTACACAGCGGGTCCCCACCGCCCTCGTCCGAGCGCCGACTAACAGCGGCCGTCACCACAGCAACGCCGGCATGAGCGTCTTTGCGGCCTCGTTCTTCCACCGCGTCAACCCGGACGTCGAGGTTGGTGCCAAGGCCACCTGGGACTCCAAGACCCAGAACGCGCCGGTGGCGCTTGAGCTGGGTACCAAGTACTTCCTCGACAAGGACACGTTCGTCAAGACCAAGATCGACAACGCCGGTCGTCTTGGCCTCGGCTACACGCAGCGCCTGCGCGCCGGCGTCAAGGTCTCCCTGGGCGGCAGCTTCGACACCTCGCGTCTGAACGAGAGCGCCCACAAGGTCGGCATCAGCCTGGTGCTGGAGAACTAGATGGCCACGCGGCTGCATTTCTTTGCCCTTCCTTCCTGCGTATCTGCCCGCGCATCTGCGCCGATGCAGTCTGCCACTGGCTTCTGCTCGATGAAATACACGCCCAACCACGGTAGACACTGCCGTTCCTTGCGTGCCTTGCATGAGCCTATCAAAAGTGTGATGTAAGCGGCGCCAAGTACAAAACAGCGCATGCCCAGCCACCAATGCCCTTGTGTCAAAGGCCGCCACACACATACGCACGCTCATCATTCTGTCGCCTCCATCTCCTTTTCCATTCGTCTCCCATGCAGACGTAAAGCATGGACCACGCCATTGCCGCACCATCGCAAGGGGAGTACGTTGCGCTCGCTATAGCGTTCGAGCCCCATTCAGGTGCGATTGGGGCAGAACAAAGTGCGGCAGCCCGCCCCAACGAATGCGACGCCGCAAAGTCGCAGAGCACGCATGACAATACAAGTCAGCCGCTGCTGAAGCAACCGGTCGCTCATCCTGTAGTATATACAAAGGCCCAGCGTGGCCCGCCACCAAGCTGTTGCCTCGCCACCAAAGTAGGTGTATTGCGCGAAAAAGAGCTGCATTGTGCTGCCGCTAACGCTATATACTCAGTTGATTATCACCATCACCATTAGTCTCTGGATAGTACTAGTGGTCTGGCAGGTAATTCTAGCGCACGCGCGAGACGTAGCAGATCAGCAGGCGGCAGAGCGCGGCACGCCTGGCGTATGACTGCGCTGCGCCACATGTAGTAGTGCGAATATACGTTTATCTGTAGTGCCATCTGCGCGTGCGTCAACGTTCCCGGACGTCTCTAGCCGGCGATGTGCGACAGTGTGGACAAAGGTGCTTGCACGCACGCCTAGTCCCGCTCTGTGATGCGTTGCAAATGCTGGTCGATTTCCTCGGTAGACATGGTGTGGAAAAGACGATCCTCGCTCGTCACATAGGCCAGCTCCAGGTCGGTCGGTTTAAAGTCAGCCGACAACACCGATGCCAGCGTGGTGATTGCCAGCTGAGAAGCGCGCGATGGGGCACACACGTGGCCATTGAGGCAGGGTAAGCGTCGAGCCAGAAACGCCAGGTCTGCCGGTCGCTGTCGCATTATCATCTTACCTCAACAGTCTCTTCAAAGTTCAGCTCTGGCTCCCGCTTCAGCTTCTTCTCCAGATAGCTGATCACCTCCTGCTGCTTGGCACCGGCGCCCGTGGCCTTGTAGCCAACATAGTAACCGGCAGGGTCGCTCTTGTAGAGCATCGGACCCTTTTCGTCGTCCACACCCGCCAGAATCATCGCTGCAGCAAGGTAGAATCATCGCAATCATAGTCAGCATAAATAGACTCTTGTCAGCATTGGCCTGGCGCCGCATTGCCTGACACAGCGTAATCATCATGCTACTTACAAACACCTAGCGGCCGCATCGCTGCCTGCTGCGTGTAGAGCTGGTTGATGTTGGCAATACGCTTGGCCAGCATATCGGTTGGCATCTCATAGCCGTATTTGTAGCGGAACTCGGCGGCCTCGCTGCGTGCGCGCGTTACCTGGATGCGTGCATCAGCTGTGCGGAAACAAGTAGAGCCAACGTAGTCGAACGTTAGACGAAGCGTGCAGGAGCGACCAGCGCGGATGCGCCCACCTGTCATGCCCGTCATCACACAGCCAATGTACGGCGTCAGCGCAAAGATGTTGGTGACCGTGGACGCGTCCAGAAGCGTATCCTGTCGCAAAGGACGCATCAGCGCGCCAAATCGCAAACCAGACGTGGTCGTCGTGCCAGACACCCACCGGAACCTTTTTCTGCGTGACAATGACGACGCTGTCCTTGCCGCGCACGCCGACTGAGGTCACGCCCGAGTTGGAGATGGCTTTGAAGGCATACTCTACGCAGCCGCGTGCGTGTCAGCACAGTACAGCGACAATGACGGCCAGCAGCGCCAAAGCAGCAGGCCGGCACGGTGCGATCACCCACCAACTTGATACAAGCGCCCTTCCGGCGAAAAGATGGTGATGTGTCGGTCGTAACCGGAGGATCGACTCATGGGTGCTGGCGGTACGAGATGCGTGGGCGACTGCCTAGATGAAGAGGGATGGCCGGTACTGGACAGGCTTGCGTTTGGAGGCGGGTGAAGAGACGAGCTGGCCGCAGTGTGGAGCGCCGACCAATGTATACACGTCATCCGTCCAGTCTATCCAGACACGCCAATACATATGTAGACATCAATATCATCCTACCACACCACAGACCAAGATGCAAGGCCGTCGACAGCATTGCACCAGCGTCATTGGCAACTGTGCAGCAAATAACCTTGCTAGTCGTTCATAGACATGTACCAAAATAGCATTACTGAGAGTAGTTTGGACAAATGTGCTTTGGTGTCATGCACAGAGTGAATGTACTATATAAAACAGTGATCTGCGCGCCTGCTCAAATTGTCGCCGTGTTGATACGCAGTATTGCACCTTGACACTTGCATCAGCGACTCAGCTCCAAATAGCCTACACTCTTGGATAGAAAATCACAAAGCTCACGTCGACTGTGGCCTACGGCGACACATATTTCGTCATAATGGTGGGTGCCATCGAGATAGCTGCAGTGGTCATCGCAGACCATGTGTAAATGCTTAGTTTGTCATCAAACTGACTGGCATGCGAGCATACGTCTAGGCTTACCGCTGGAGAAGAGCTGGGATGCGCTGCCGGCGTGCTGCCGGCAGGTATGGGTAGGTGTGTATGCGATGAAGAAAGCAGTTTGCCACGCCGAAAGCAATCATGCGTCTGCAGAGTCACGGTGCATTAACTATGCGGCTGCTGCGGCGTAATGTCGTCGCCTGTACTTACCGAATATCGACACCAACTAGATCGGGCTGATTTTCGTCGGCCCAGTTGCGCACCGTGATTCCCGGCTTTAGCAGCGAGTACAGCGTTAGTACGCGTGAGAACGGATGGCAAGCAAAGCCTTTGGCCCAGTCTGGCGTCAGTAGGCTGTATAGGCTATCAGCAGAAGCACAAGCACACACCTGTTTTTGTAATGTACGCCAAGCACTCGTTTTGCAGCTGCGGATCCTCCACAATTACCCTTATGTCTTTTCGAACGCGATACGTATTGGAAAACTGTTGTAGTCGTCGGTAGGTCAGCCAGATAGCTCGAAATGCGGCGATCCGACGCTTACCTGGAAGATGTCCAATAAGACGGCGTGGCCGTAGTAGCTGCGTGGGCCGCGGATTAGCCGGATGACAAATGCTACGCTTATCCGCGTTCTAGTCTACGTACATGAGATGGCGTATCAAGCGCCGCACCTTGTCTTCATCAACATCCGCCGTCTTTGCAATGCCTCGCACGTGCTGCACGCCATCGATATGCTGTACAATCTTGCGCGCTGTGATATCCCACGTGTCCAGCTCCAGACCCTCCTCGGCAACAATCAACAGCGGGACATCATAGTCGTGGACAAGCGGGGGCTGACGCAGCACCGGGTGCAGCCGTAGATTGATGGTGTGCTTATCGTCTATGTGCACACGCGCTAATTAGAGCCACCACGCCATGTCGCTGTACGCTGCCTGCGACTACCTAGCGGGATGAGACATTCGCGCATGCTGTTCAGATCCTCATAAATTTGCTCAATCAGCACGCGTATGCGGTCCTTCTTTGCCTTTTCAAACAGATAACCGCCCTCCGTCTGCTTGCACGTTAGTAGCAGCCACGTCTGCAAAGGCAGCCCAGCAGGCACGCACCTCAAGCGTGCGCAGTGTCTCCGCCATTTTTTGCACGACCGGCTCGTAGGAGCGCGTGTCCGCATGTCGTGAAAATACAAATACCAGATTAAACCTGAGCTCGTTGCGTGGATAGTGCGCACCTGGCAGACACATTGGATATCCAACAATCTTGTACCCACAGGCGGTGAGCGTCAGCAGGCGGCCGATTGCGCTTGGTTTGGGTATCACATATTCCGAGACGGCGTCAAAGTCCAGCAAGCGTGCATGCGGGTCCGGCGACGTCAGCGCGCCTTCGGGCACATCGTACGTCACCGTTGGTCCCAAGGTCGGGTGGAATTCCGCATAGAAGAGAGCAGCTAGACGGGGAAAATGAAAGGCCTGCACGTACATGGCGACCAACAGTGCCGGACGAATGCTTGAGCGGACGGTTTGGAGCGCAGGATGAGGAGAAATTGTGACGCTGCACGATGGCCACCATCACGTGAGTCTGCTGTTTGTTTACATTTGTGCGGTTTCGCGCTTCTTGGTCGCGCCTGCAGCACTTTCTTTCGCTTGCACTTCACCGGCCGCCGCCACCACTCCGCCGCCTCTGCACGCCTACATACGCCGTGTCAGCACCATGAGCTCTCGCCTTCCCAGACTCAGTGTGTTGGTGAAGCCTCCAACAAAGGAGCCGCCAAAGCCGAGCGCCATACCAATTCCGCAGCCGTCTACGGGCGCAGTCGCCGGCACAAAGCGCAAGGCGGAGGCGCCCAGTGCCGCCACCAAAATCGCCAGACCAACGGTGGCAAAGAGCACGGTGGCGCGTCGCACAGGCGCTGCTAGCGCAAGCACCACAGGACGGCGGACGGCTGCTCCGCGCACCACGGCACCGGCTGCATCAAAGACGACTAAGCGCACCGCCGCGGGAAAGCCAGCACCCCCCAGCAAAACAACGACGCGGACTCTAGCCACCAGTGCTCGAGGCAATGTTGCCCCTAGTGGGCCACCGGCCAAGAAGACGCGTGTGGCTGTGGACACAAAGGTAAGCTGAAATGTTAGACTACAAAATGCCACGCATTTCCTCATACTGCGAAATCATATTGGCGCTGCTGGCATGTGTAGAGCCGTGTCAATGATATGGAGGAGATGACAGCCCGCCTCAAGGAGCAAATCAAGACGTCGACAGGCGCCGTCGAAAGCATGACTGAAAAGCTGCAATCAAGCGAGGCCAAGAGTAAGCTCAGCGTTCGTGTTGCCTGCAGTAGGACATGCGATTTACCAGTCTGCCGCATTTTCAGTCACGGAGCTGGAAAAGTTCCGCGAGAGTCTAGAGCATCGCATCGAAGATAAGGACAAGGAGAACAGCGATATTTTGCAGCAGCTGCAGGAAAGTAAGAACGAGCTGGAGATAGCCGCGCGTCGTCACGAAAGCGAGATCAGCGCGCTAGAGTCCAAGCATCAACTTGAGGTCGGCACTCTTAAGACAAGCCACGATTCTCTCCAAAGCGCACACGATAAGCTCAAGGTGGAACTGGGCAGCTCGGAGGAGCAGCTGGCCCAGGCTAGAGCGGAAAACACACAATTGAAGAGTACCGTTTCGGCACAATCAGCCGCATTCCTTGCGTTGGAAAGCGACCACGGCGCGCTAAAGGACAAGCTCAAGGTGGGTGGCTGCACACCACATTCTGACCTGGAGCGACTGCTGCGATGAAACTGATCCGTACTATGTGGTTCGTCCCAGAGTACCGAGGGCACTCTAAGCGAGCGGGACGCGCTCATCGTGCAGCTCAAGGCAAAGTTGGAGGAGAATGCGGCACTGATTGCGGAACTGGAGAGCAAGATCCGTGAGGAGGAGATGGTGCGACGCAAGTTGCACAACACCATTCAGGTGCGGGCGTAAATGGCTTACACGTTGTTGCCACTGAGCTGAACTTGTTGTTGTATTCTGTCGTGTTTTGCAGGAGCTCAAGGGCAACATTCGCGTTTTTTGCCGCGTACGACCGCTGCTCGGTACGTCAATCATAGCTGCATCGCAGTAGCTTTTCTGATAGTTTTGCGGCGCGCTGCTTTCTGGTAGGAAATGAGCTGCAGGATGGCAAAAAGACGGAGGACGTCATAACCCACATGAAGCTTCCAGACAGCAACAGTGGCAAGGAGATTGAGCTGATGCAAGTCCAGGTGCGTGTAGAGCGCCAGCTCATATCGCTTTATTTGTCGCTCTTACGCGTTAGATTATTTTGTGTATCACTGCAGGAGTCGGCCAACGGCAAATCCGTGACAAAGACGTACCCGTTCAACTTTGACATGGTTTTCCCAGGCAGCACTACACAATCCGTGATCTTTGAGGAGATTTCGCAGCTAGTGCAGTCTGCGCTGGATGGCTATCCAGTGTGCATTTTCGCGTAAGTAGACGTAAAGAATGCAGGATATGCTGTCAGAGTGTGAAGTGCACATTGGTGGGCTAATGCGATGTTGCCGCACTTACAGCTACGGTCAGACAGGAAGCGGCAAGGTGCGTGAATGCATAATGCGGCTTGCGTGCATCCAACAACTCACAACGATCACAATGCTTAGACCTACACGATGGAGGGACCCGATAATTTGGACGAGTCCAACATGGGCATGATTCCTCGTGCAGTTCACCAGATCTTTGCCACGGCGGCGCAGCTCAAGGAAAAGGGATGGGAGTACGAGATGGAAGGACAGTTTGTGGAAATCTACAACGAGTCTGTTCACGATCTGCTTGGCAACGGTGATCTCAACAAGAAGCATGACATCAAGCACCAGCCGGGCAACAAGACCATCGTAACTGATGTGAAGACAGGCAAGCGCGGTGGCGGGACACGGTGATGCATTCAGGCGCTGACATGCGCATACTATTTTGGCGCCACACAACAGTGATTCTCGATACTCCCGGCAAGGTGACGGCGCTCTTGAAGAAGGCGAGCCAGAACCGAGCCGTTGCAGCGACAATGTGCAATGAACGGTCATCGCGGAGTCACAGGCAAGTTAAACCAGCACTGCTGGACTCCTGACAGTCTGCTTACATTGTCCACGCAGTGTCTTCACCCTTCGTCTTAAGGGGCGCAACCGGATCACGCTGGAAACCAGCGAGGGATTGCTGAACTTGATTGATCTGGCAGGATCGGAGCGTCTCTCTGCCTCTGGTGCCACAGGCGAGCGTCTGAAGGAAACGCAGGCAATCAACAAAAGCCTCAGCAGCCTGGGTGATGTCATTGCGGCTCTCGCCAACAAGGACGCACACATTCCGTATCGCAACTCAAAGCTGACTTACCTGCTGCAAAACTCTCTTGGCGGCAACAGCAAGACGCTGATGTTTGTCAATATCTCACCGCTGCCCGAGAGCTTCCAGGAAACGCTGTGCTCGCTACGTTTCGCCACCAAGGTGAATTCGTGCCACATTGGAACAGCTCGCCGCGTCGTCAAGTAGCGTGCACGCCAGACGAGCATCGCCTTCTCATTATATACCGGCCTGCATCCGGACCGTCATTTACCGTTTTCCGCACGTTTTCATTTGTCCCCTCACTATAAAGCAGCCAGCCAGTCCATCAATCAGCCGGTCGTGTGGATCACATAAGCTGTATGCCATTTATTTGCATTGCGGCAGCGTGGCATTGCAGTAGACAGGTGTGATGGTCGCCCACACCGTCTACTGCTTGATCTCAATGTTGATGATTTTCACATCTTCGTATGGCTTGTCCAGTTTATCCGTGCGAAGATTCTCGATCTGATGTACAACATCAAAGCCGGCGATGGCACGGCCAAAGATAGTATGCTTGTTGTCGAGCCAAGGCTTTGTGTGTTTCAATCAAATTAGCGAGAGCCGCAAACAGAATGCAGAACAAGTAGGCACTCACGGTGGCAACGGTCGTGATAAAAAACTGCGATCCGTTAGTGTTAGGGCCTGCATTGGCCATACTGACAACATAAGGACGGTCATGCTTGAGATCCGGGTGGAACTCGTCTTCAAATTCCTTGTTCCAGATCGAATCACCGCCCGTGCCATCACCTGTTGCGTACTCTGTCAGTACGTGTTGCGAACAGTAACCGAGGCGGCACTTACCAAGCGGATCGCCAGTCTGCAGCATGAATCCCTTGATGACGCGATGGAAGATCACATTGTCGTAATAGCTGCTCTTGGAGTGTGTGACGAAATTCTCCACAGCACGCGGCGCATAGTCGGGAAAGAGCTGCAGGTGAATGTCTCCAAGTGTGGTGCGCAGGACAGCACGAGTGCCAAACTGCTTGGCCGACTGTGCCACGGCCACACTCTGCTCTTCACGCGTCGGCTTCTCGTTGAATACATCACGATCACCCTGGTGCGACTCATCGCTAGAGTCGGCCAGTGATAGTGTGTGATGCGCGTCAGCAAGTCTATCAAACAAAGGGCCGCTGGATTATGCCAGCTCAGACTTACGAGTCGGGATCTCGCCGCGAAAACATGAAAAAGCGGTTCCGCTTGTATGCGGTACAGAAGAGCGTCGGATCCTTCTTGTCCCGCTCCTTTACCAGCGGATTGTCCGACGCGGCCATAGCCTGTGCAGCGAATGCGTGCGCACATTAGTGATCAGCGTCCATTAAGCCACGGTAAAACGGCAGATGCTACGCTACTTGCCAGTGTTGCCGCCGCCTTTTTCTTCAGTGCACCTTGATAAAGTGCCACATTCATGAACCGATGCGGCTCTCCTTTACCGAGTATTTGAACGACTCGGTTGCTGTGCATGTTTACCACTAGTGCACCATTGCAGCAAACGTTACGTTAATTGCATACAACCACACCGACGGCGCAAGCTATATTCGTTGGGCTAAACCACATAATGCATGTACACCTACCTTTGATACCCAGCAGCGTAGGGTACAAGAGAAAGTGGCCGCTTTCGTCAAAGGCTAATGCATCAAGATTAGCATAAACACCACAAGAATAGGTAGCGACAGCGTGCGTACTACACTTACCAGCGTTCACAAGATACACCTGTGGGCTCTTTTCCAGCTCACGATCTACAGCCAGACGTCGACCAAACTCCATGTCATCCAGACGGTAGAACGCCGTTCCAGCCTAGTGCGCTGCAATGTGAATCAACCTAATTTCGCCGCGGGTTTACGGTAACCTGCACGCACCTGCTGCATCTCGCTGATGGTGTCCAGAGACTCGTCGTATTTGCGTGTCATCTTTCCGGTAGCAAAGCGGAATACACGAACCTGCCGGTCACTAAGGCCCATGGTGACAAACTGCTCGCAGTCTGGTGATAATGTGATAGACGTCGGGTGGGATTTGCTCTGATGACACCGATCAGTACCGGCAGGGCTCAGCCATTGACGCAT
Organism: Thamnocephalis sphaerospora; assembly: GCA_003614735.1. NCBI lineage: Eukaryota > Fungi > Zoopagomycota > Zoopagomycetes > Zoopagales > Sigmoideomycetaceae > Thamnocephalis > Thamnocephalis sphaerospora. The sequence continues at coordinate 27,598 of KZ992433.1, read as the reverse complement.
GACTCACTTTTTTGAACTCGTACAAATCTGTAGCCGACTTGAACTGAAAAGCAAGCGTGTTTGGCAATTCGCTGGGCTCGTCAGGATTCCAGTACTCGAGCATTCCTCCGGTGTCGGCTGTAATCACGCAGTGGTAGATGTGATTATACTACAGATTGCAGGTATGTTAGAAGGTACAATTAACCGGGCATCACTGCACACGCAGACAAGTGCAGCTGTCGGACCTTCATGGCACAGACTGGCTCCGAGTGCAGATTATCGATCTGACGCAATGGCTTGCCGTCACCGCGCCCATCATACAAATAGATGACGTTAGAGTCGCGATCGGCGCTACAGTGACGCATCAGTACAAGTGCCCGTCGTGCATCCCAGCTATCCATCACTGTCGTACCAAGCAAGTAGCGACTGGGCTTGTCCACGACGGTGAATCCAGCAAATACAGCTGGGGACATAGTCAAGTTGAATGATATTGATCATATCTGTCGTTGCGCAGCAATTGCTCAGTTCCGTAGTCGGAACAGCGTGCAGACCAGTGAATACTCACCAAAATTGACCACGTCAAACACCTTTAGGGCTTTGTCGGCAGCAGCCGTGGCGAAGAGCGACCCGTCTGCAGACGCACTTGTACCGATGATCGTACCTATGACATATCCCATTCAGTAATCTGACGGGTATGGATTGCATCGCTGGTCTTGCGCGCGTGCTAGCTCAAGACTCACCGAGATGAGCCCGATAGTGCTTGACAAACTCAATGCCAACATCTGACTTGTTCCAGAACTTCAAATGCCCGTCCACCGAAGTCGTGATGATAAAGTTGGAGCTACCAACCAGCGTGTGCGCATTCTATCATCAGCCAGCCTATTGCAACGTAGCCGGCGGGTGTACGAAACACACCTGGTAATATCCACTGTGCAAAGAACATCGCGGTGCATGTAGCTGCGCTCGTACATCTCTGCGCACGGCAGTTGCTCAGTGTACAATTCCTCATGTGCCAAAGCTATACGACAACACAGGTTAGCGGTCAACGTCGCAAATGCGGAGCGATACTAGCAATGCCCAAACACGAACCACGCCTTTTCTTCTTCTTCTCTGGCTGTGTGGCACCGGCCGGCATAGGCCCAACGTCCGAATCTACACTGACGCCGTGTTAGTGGGGCAAGCAAGGTGCCAACAGGGCACTGTCGAACCCACCTTCATCTGCCTCCTGGCCTACAGGCTGCGGACCAATGTCCGGATCGCTGTCGCTCGCGTGGTCTCCGGGCCGCTTCCGGCCAGCTGCGTCGGCAAAAGGCATTCTGGCTGGGCTGGTCGACCGAGTGATACAATAGTAAACAGCGAAAAAGCGTGGCGCATCAGTGACCAATGGCGCTTCATTCTTCACGTCATTGTGTTGTGCCAGCGTAGAAACACAACGCGACCGTCTGCGGCCAACGCGCTTCTCATGCTTATCAGCCAACTGCGCAATTCTTTGCCTATTTTCACTCTGCACTTTTACTCCTAGACTGCAGCATGTCAACAGATTCGCCAAACACCAACAACTCGGCGCCACCGCTTTGTGGAAACGGGCACGCCGAAAAACAGAGTGGAAGAGCAGACCCACAGTCGGACAGCAGTCTCGGCGCGGTATATTCTTCCGCACAGAACGTGCTTGAGCAGTGCCGTAACATGGTGGCGGCTCTGCCAAACGCGACGGTATATACAACCGTGTCACGCCACGTGCCTGGCAGCACCATAGGAAAGCACGTCCGCCATCTTTGCGACCACTTTCGTCTGCTTCTGGAGGCCACCGCAACCAGCAGTGCAGAGCCGACGGGGCTTCAGCCGACAGTCAGCTACGACGGCCGAAAACAAGGGGTAAGTCGCGTATGTCGTGCGTGCATTAAGCAGCGAATACTGATGCTTTTGCTATCGAATTAGACTGCTATCGAGACTGATCGCGCAGCAGGCGTCGAGCACATTGACTTTCTTCTCCACAAGCTCTCCTCTATGCGCAATATTTCGAATCTGCAGACTATACGCGTGGAGGCGCTTGTTCGCGCTGACGCTCAGCATAGCGTTGCGCTCGAGTCAACATTTGGTCGCGAGCTGTGGTTCTGCACCCACCACGCAGGTATGCACGCGTTGGCGGCTTACGGGCGCAGGCGACTATTGATCATTTTATTTGCGCACCCTGCCATGCTAGTTCACCATCATGCACTCATCAAGGTAATAGCTATAGAGAACAGCATACACTTGCCGGATACATTCGGTCTAGCTCCATCTACACAGAGCAGGCGGCATAAAGGAGCACAGGATGGCGCGATCGACAAATAAACACGCTTGCGTGCGTGGCTATGGGAAAACGATTTACTGCTACCGTGGCGACTTTGACTGTGACAATTACTATACCGGTTGCGAAGACTAGAGCATGAATATTATCCAGCCGAGTGTATCCAATATCGACTGCACAAGCGAGTTCAGACCCCAGCCCTCGCCTTTACTTGTACCAGAGGTATTCTGCGCGTTCGGTGATGCGTGCTCCAGGCGCACGGAAAAAAAGCCCTGGTAGCGACTATTTGTTAGTGCCCGTGCGGTCAAGCTTGCACACACTGGCCAAGTGCACATACCACACCGCCCTTCCAAAGATCACTATGATCCTGAATGCTAAACTCGACATCAGCGTAGTCATCGACCGGGCTGACTACCAGCACATAGGGCATTGTGTACTCAAATATGCCACTGCCAGCATGCGCCGCGAAGATTTCACCCGGCCGGTGACTAATCTGCATGCCATTCTATAGGGTGGACAAGACTGTTTGAGCAGGCGGAGTCGTGGCGCCATGATGCAGACTGCTTACCGGTCCCTTGACGTTGGCGCTGAACGTCGCCATTCGCATGTTGAATACATGGTTGCTGCACTGCATCGTCCATACAACATTGTATGTACCAGCAGCTACACTACAAAGCATCCCCTCCAGCTAGTGAGTGTGTTATGCAGCCCAGCGCAGTCATGTGAGCGCTTTGGACTATCCACCAGTCACTTTACGAGGCTCACATGCAGCCAGCAGACTGAATTCAGCACTGCAGCTTGCGGTCGGTCCACATCTGACGAGCTAACCACGTCCGCAGGCATGCTCGTAAGTACGATTCACGCACATACACAGGATCCGCATCTTGCAGCAGAACCACTCGGCATAGCCCACCTGTTCGTATTCGGGTGTCGGGACCAGTATGGAGAACGATCGTGAACGATGTCAAAGTTGCTTGCAATGGAAAGTATCGGATTTGCTGAGGATATGCAATGTTAGCGTGACCGGCGTTGCAGGACGCAAGGCACCACTCGCCTAGTTGCTGGTACGCATGCAGGTAGGACACATCGTCATCGGGCTGAGGAAGCGATGCTCGGCCGTATCTACGCCTGTCATTGATCTTAGCAACTAGGCTGCAAGCGGTGTGCTGAATCGATCCGCACTCACTCTAGCAGATACTTCCAGGTCCAGTCGTCTCTCACAACATCTCCAAGCTTTCTGCAAACCTTTACAACCACGGCCAAATAAGTAGAGGGTGCGGGTAAACGCTTGTGCGCATAGCACACTTACGCAAGCCACCCGGCAAACGCTGTGAATATCCAGGCGAGTAACAATGTGCATAAGCACCTCTGCGGGGAGCCGCGCCTCTAGCGCGCTGCAGCGCCTGTCGCTCTCCCGCAAGGATGCGTCAGACAAAGTGTGGCTCATGGCAATTGTTTGTACAGCAATGGGCGAACTGAAAGTGTCGTGGCGTGCTAAAGCGTAGAGTGGGGCAGATACAGTTTTATTGTAATGGCTCACGTGTCAGCGTCCGTCGTCATACGCACCCTACGCTCTTTCTCTTTCTCAGCCAGCCAGTCGAGCACCTCACACGCATTAGCATCACCATGTCAAACCCTCAGGAGGCTGCACCGGTGGTCGTGGATGCCATCGCTGTAGGCGAGAGCGCCGAGGAGGTGTTTTACGAGTAAGCAGCAAAATTGCTCGGCCAGCCTGCATGCCACGGGCAGAGCGAGCGCGACCCCGTGGCGCGGTGCATTTGTGGAAATCAAACGGAAAAGACAACTAACGAGTAGCGGCCTGGCGATTGCGTCTCTAGTGACGAAGGAAACAAGATCTCCAAGAAGGCCTTCAAGAAGCTGCAGGCAAAGAAGGAGAAAGAGGCAAAGAAGCAGGAGCGTGCTGCCAAAGAGGCTGCCGAGCGCGCCGCAAAGGAGGCAAACGAGGTCGACTACTCTGCCGGCAAGTACGGCAAGAAGCCAATGAACCAGTCGCATGAGCGCACGGGTAAGCCACAACGCCGATCGGCATGACTCTTGCTGTCTGCCAGATCGACAATAACTCATCATCGATTAGGCCGCGAGCGCACGCTCGTTGGAGACATTTCAGGTGATTTTGCGGGAAAGACCGTCCTGATCCGCGCCCGTGTGCAGCACTCTCGCCCGACAGGCAAGTATACAGCTGCAAATGCCGGTACAAAGCGTAGCGGTGATACAGACGCCAGGCGTTAATGCGGCAAAAACGGTGATTTAGGCGCAAAAATGTGCTTCTTCATGCTTCGCCATCAGTATGCCACCATCCAGGCTCTGCTGACGGTAGACAAGGAGAATGTCAGCAAGAAGATGCTCAAGTATGCCGTCAGGTACGTGCTTCCCCGCATGGCCGGGCCTAGCTGTGTCCACACGTCGATGCGATTGCTTATCGCATGGCGCTGTACACTAGCATCCCGAACGAGTCGATTGTGTTGGTGGAGGCTGAGGTTGTCAAGGCACCGGAGCCAATCCGCAGCTGCACGGTCCAGGATGCCGAACTGCATATCCTTTCGGTAGGCTGTCTACTACGTCTTATTACGCTAGACCGCTTCCTAACATCAGCTGCATTTGGTAGCTCTTTGTTGAGAGTGAGGCTGCTCCCCAGCTGCCGTTCTCGATCGAAGATGCATCGCGTCCGGATACGGAATTCGAGCGGGTATGATACAGCGCTGTGGAGTAGATATTGGCTACGCCAGCGGCTTATTTTTGGTACATGCACCACAGGAGGACGCTCAGTTTAGCCGCGTCAACCTGGACACGCATCAGCACATTAGTGGTGCAGCTCGATTGCTATGATGGCACCGCGTGCGCAACAACATACTCTTAAAGTAGCTGATCTTAAATACGCTGGCACCGCCCTCGCTAGCCGCGCCCAGAATTTTGGGCGTGTGAATCTCGATAAAGCGCTTCTTGAGCAAATACTCGCGGAACAGCTCGCAGATGCCCGATTGAATGCGGAAGATGGCCTGGCCAGTGATCGTCTGTACGCCCACTGATGTGAGCAATATGATTCACTTGTCTGCGACGTCATCGTTAGCGCAGCACCTACACGAAGATCAACGACACGATTGTTCAGACGCGTGTCCAGGTGGTGAACCGCCAGCATCCGTTTGAGCCGTTCAAGTTTTTGCCCAAGACGCTGCGTCTCGAGTACCCTGAGGCTATTGCGATGCTGCGCGAGTCTGGCTACGAGATTGGCGACACGGACGACCTATCCACGGAGGCCGAGCGTCGTCTTGGCAGGCTCGTGAAGGAAAAGTACAACACCGACTTTTTCATGCTGGACAAGTTCCCGCTCGCGGTGCGTCCGTTCTACACAATGCCGGACCCACACCGCCCGGTAAGTTGAACGATGCCCAGTGTTTGGCACCCAGCCCTCTTTGTTGTATTGCTGACGCCACACACACGGCATTTATCTATAGGGCTACTCGAACTCGTACGACTTTTTCATGCGCGGCGAGGAAATCATGTCTGGTGCGCAGCGTGTGCACGACGCCGAGTTCCTCAAGCAGCGCGCCAGCGAACACGGTGTCGACCCGGCCACCATCGAGCCGTACATCAATGCGTTCAAGTACGGCGCCCCGCCTCATGCTGGCGGTGGCATTGGTCTTGAGCGTGTGCTTATGCTGTATCTGGCGCTGGGCAACATCCGCAAGTCGTCCATGTTCCCTCGCGATCCGAAGCGCCTTGAGCCGTAGAGCATTTGCACAACAGCTTGAGCATTCCTTTGCTGTGCTGACAATGCTGTGGCTGCGTGGTGTCTGATGCACCCTCGTTCGTACATTAAACAAACGCACCATGCAAGACCGTCCTTTGTTTGCTACCATAGGGTGATGCGTTGAGGCGATGGCAGTTTTCGCAGTGTAACTATGTTTGCGCGTTCCTGCACATATTGTCGTTGCCGGGTTAGGCCGATCGCGCGTCGCCTCTCTTCCTCGATACCACCCATCCGTTCTGTCGTCGATTCACTCTCTGCCAACATGTTCGCTGCTGTCGCTCGCCCTGCTGCCCGTCGCGCTCTCGCGGTTCGCCCTACCTCTCTGGCGCTCGCTCAGCGTCGCCTGTTCCACGCGGAGAACACCAACGGTCAGGCAAGTAGCTGGCGGCAGTCTAGTCATCGGGCCGCTGCGCCAGAGCACCAGCCAACACCAGTGTCCACCTGCGCGTAGAACCTTCCCTTCTCCACCAAGAACCGTGCTGGTCTTGCCGTCAAGTTCATCGCCTACTGCAGTATTGGCTTTGCCCTTCCGTTCATTGGTAAGTTTGCGCACGTTGCAACCCCTTTGCTTTCTTCCCTGCTAAATCTGCCGGTGCGTCCTCTAATTGCGGACTACGTAATACTCTCGCTAGCCGCCAAGATTACTGTGTAAGTAAACCAACGACATGTGCCTGCTGAGGCCACCGACGCTTGACTGACGCGCATACATCGACCATGCAACGCGTAGGAAGCCGAGCTAACTCGTTATTTGATGAGGATGGCCGGCGCAGTACCATCATCTGCGTGAGATGGTCGCACTGGGTTGATGCTGCCCTTGCACTGGTTCACCTGTCGCCTATCGACCGACGCTTTGCCTGCCGTTATTTGTCAGACTGCCTGTCAGGCTTGGCAATCAGTGGAGTAAACGTAGTCGGCACATTTATATGAAGCAGACAGCATGTGCGCGGGTCATGCTGGCTGGAAAACGCGAATACGTCATTGATCTGGGAAGAAACCGTCTGTTGTTTGGCTGTAGAACGTATTGCGGTTGGTCTTGCCGCCATTACAGAACCTCAGGGTCGCCCGACTCTGTCGAGCCATCCTGCAAGTCATCCAGCCGAGGCGGTGTGCGCGCCGCCCATATCGCGTCGGCGGCGTCCGGCAGTGTGTCCCACTTTGGCCAATGCAAACCGAGATCGCTGAATGCGCGTTGATCCGCCTCAATCTGGTGGTCATCTCTGGAGATGCTGGTGTTGATAGACTCATGTAGAGACTCTGCCGCACAGGCATCATGCTGTCCGAGCTGGCTTTCATCAAAATGGGCCAGCTGAATATCATGAGCGTGCATCATACTACATGCGTGCTATACGGTGGCGAGTTAAGATGATACATGAGTTGCAAGTGCAAGGCATCGCATTCCATGTCAAGGATATGTCCAGTACATGCGGCATGTATTCGTTCAGCTTTGCGCTCGATAGCCTAATCATTCGACAGTCAAGTCAGCCGCAGCATAATGTACATTTCCCCACAGGCTGCGTACCGTTCAACATACGACTCGAGACGGTTGCCAAGGATAACCAGGTGGCGAAAACGCTCCGGTGCCCAGTTGGCAGCGAGAACATTGGCATAGAGGCCTCGTGGACAGTGTGGCATGTACATCAGCACGCACTGTTCCAGCTGACGAGCGCCCCGCTGTATATGCTACGCGTTAACCTGCGCGCTTCAGGGTCTGCCCGGACCACTGACTTACATCGTTGCGCTCTTCACATACAAATCCCAGTCGACTAAACACTCTGCGATCCGCCGTGCTCCACATTGGGTCAAATCCCGCCACGCTGCCTGTATGAAGCTGCACAAGATGAAATGCGCATCAACACAAGGACAAGGACCCCAGTGTGAAAAGCTGGGCCGCCACATACGTTCAAGCGGTCCGATAAAAGCTGACAAAGCGCAAGCTGTCGGCATGCCTCCCGCGATGATGTGAACGTGCCCAAGCCATAGGCGACCATAGCCGTTGGCAAACTATGTCCCATCTCCATCTCCAGTAGTGCTAGCTCGATAAAATGCCGCGGATTAGCATCACCACAGCAGTATGCCTCAACTCGGCAACTTACCGCAAATGTGCCGGTATACAGGACTCTGCTCGAGTTCCTCACTAGTGGCAGCAGATCGAACGTTAGCAACACGATGGCCAACACAGCTAGCACCCGCTTTGGCCCACCGGTATTCCGCAACACGCTTGGCGGTGCGGTTCACCCGTTGCTCAAGCGCTTCCTCGCTTTCGTCTTCGTCGATCGCACCAGTCTGTCTATTGAAACCGGTGCCATTACCACCATTCTTGTGACCACGCACAGCACCAAGACCACCGGCTGCTTTGGAATTTCGTGACGCGTTGTGGCGACGTCCTCGCCGCCGAGACACCACCACAGTAAAGCCATCGTCCTGGCTCTCGGTAGGCATTGTTAGTAATGAATTAGCGCCCAGGTTGACGGAATGCCAACCAACAAAGTCAAGACTAAACAATCGCTCAGTGAAAAGGTTGGCGGAGAAAACAAAGCGCTGAAGAGTGCAAAAATAGTACATTAACAAAGAACCACGATCTTCACCGCCAGCGCCGAGCACATTAGTGTATCTCGGCGGTCGATCAATTGCACTACCGCCCAAGGAGCTCAGGCAGACGGCCTGGCTTTTCTAAACAGGCTACAGAACAGAAACGAAGCAAAAAAGGTACATCTTTGGCACGCAAATAGTCCAACCACACGACCAGCTTCACGCCTGCCCGCAAAAAAGGCGCAGCGCACACAATGCATCGACGGTGCATTGCCTCATCAAGCATCGTGCGAAACCGCTCTGGAAGGCAGTGGCGAACAAGACGGAGATCTTCCGGATAGGTCAGCGCACGACGTGCGCTTATCTCCAACAGTGTTGGGATTGCCTCTTGCCGCAGACAATGGACAGGAATAGCTAGCGCTTGTAGCCAACCCGGCATTTGCCACGTTGCAGGCTCGGTCACAACAGTATCCAATCGAGGAGACATACATACGGCACGACTAGGTGGTGGTTGGAGTGGATTAGGACGCACAGTGAGCTCACGCAGCTTGGGCAGCAGCAGAATTTCTCCCGGAACAAGATCCTGGACACGCGATACTGCCGTTAGCGCAAATGAGCTGTGGAACATCCATCTGCGCACTCACCAATTGGTTGCCACCAATATTCAACCGCTGCAGATTTACCAGCTGCCCGATGCGAAACGAAAGCTCGGAAAGGCGGTTATTTTCTACACAACGCACCTGTCGATTCAGCAAATGCGGTCGCCACACAGCCAAGGAGACATCAACACCTACGCAATCCTAGCACCGTAAGATTTTGAAGATCATAAAACTCCATCGGCAAATCCGTCAGCATGTTGAAGCCCAGAAAGAGCTGAAGTCCAGCCGATTCTGCGGGTGTCCGTCGCTCCGAGGCACAGACATGGTGTGCCTGATGATCGACGACGTGGTTTAGATCAGGGAGAATGGTGAGATGACGCAGCTCCCCAATCTCGGCTGGAAGCACACGAATGCGCTCGTGGTCGCTGGAAGAAAAAGAAGCGCTGTCGGCGTACAGTCCTCAGCATGTCAGCATGGCCGCGCGACATGCCATCACCAAAGCCAACGTACCCTAGGTCGACCGTGTTCAGTCCGTTGTCGATGGCGTATCGGACCGCAATGCGCACACGGTCTTCATTATCGGCCGTGCAGCCCCCTTCGGCCAGAGGCGAGATGGGCCAGCCCGCCTGTAGCAAATTCGCTGCACGCGCTCTTCCCGGACTTGTGCTGCCCTTACCACGCGCAGCTGCATGCTCCGGTATCAGCACTGGGTATGGAATCACGCTGGGCGGCGATCCGACCGTGCGATGCTGCTTTACTGGCGACGCAATGGTGTGAAACCCGTGGACAGGACAGGGGAGCTTTGTGTTCATGTTGGCAGCTGCAGACACGCGACAACAACGTGCAAGACAACAACGGCACCGGCCAGTTCAAAGGGCACCTGGAATTTACGCCGCGGGTAGCGAAGACGGCGATGACGGGGACTGGGAAGTGGGAATACGACGGAAAGGTGGGTCAACCAAATGTGGCAAGCCAGACCCTCGACATCGTCACTATTTACTACTTTACGCCGTTTGCGCAAGCTCATGCAGCCGTGCCAATAGCGTCGCCTGCAGCGGCTTGCTCAGAAGGAACACTCCGTTCGACGAGACTAGCCGATGCACAGGCATCGGCTGGAAGCTGCCGGGCAAAATCAGGCCGTCACGCACCTCGACACTGCCGATGATATCCTCAGCATCCGGAATCCTACGCTGAGCATTAGAGCAATGTCCATCACGCGCGTGCACTCCTGGCGACATACCTTCCCCAAGGCGCCGGGTTGCGCTCGTCTGGTCACGGCAGAGTTAGCCAAAATCGCCAATGACAACGTCATACCCGACGTCACCTACCGACAACATGTAGCCAGCCCTCACCCTGATGCCGGGCTGCTGTTTCCAGCACAGGGTCTACAACGTGCGCCTGCTCCCGAACAACAGCGTTCAGCGTGTCACGGAACGCCTGGCATTCTGTAAAGTTGCTAGGTGAAAGCAGCGTCTCCGGAGACGCGCCCTCCTGGTCCTTTAGCCAGCCACACACCAGAGCGCTGTTGCATGGCACGGTGAGAGCCTTGGACGGCACCTCTCGCAGTAAGCTGACGAATATCGTGCCGGTGCCCTTCTCCGCCGACGGTGTATGATAAAACAAACCAGGACGATTGGTGTCTTCGTGAACATGCACGGCCGAGCGTGCAGGGCACATAACGCTAAAAGCCCGCGACCTCAGCGCAGTCCTGGCCACGCTGCGGGTAAGCAGACTACTTGCAAACGGCTGGCGCGGCGCAAACCGCACGGCAAGCGGTGTGAACCGCACGGCAGACAGGGTGATCATAGTGGTGAGGCAGGATCAAAGAGTAGCATGCGTGCAGTCGTTTCTCTTCCTCTTCACACTCGCGAACACGTCAACATTACAAGTATGACCGGTCCTAGCGATGCTGAAACTGAGGTTACGTCGACGAGCACCTACGACACCGACAGCTCTGAGCCGGGCGACCCAGGTCTGTTTGATACCAGCGACTCGGAATCTGAATCAGATTGGGAGGAGGAATGGGAAGAAACGGTGCGCGAGCTCAAGTTCCTCGTTACCGGCATCGTGATTCCATTTGTTGGGCGCTGGTTTGGCCGACGGTTCTCGTTCTGGAGTAAGTGTTGGTGTGCCGCAGCGACACCGCGTGCTGCTCCGCCAGCTGCTAACGGCCTGTGCATAGTATGGACAAGGTACCTGGAGCCGTGGCTGGGCGTGGCAGCACGCGCGCCTCGCATTGCTGCGCCTAGTTGAGCATCAAGAGTGTAGAAAGAGCCATTCTTTTGTACAGCCTAGTTTACAAGCGCAAAACCGAAATTTTGCAATGAACCTTGCTTATTGCTTGGAAAATTGCATTTTTGAAAATGTTTGTGTAAATTTTGCGTGTTTTGAGCTAAAATGCAAAACATTCAACGTATACTGCAAATATAGCATAGAATGCTCGCTTATTGCGTGTATCTGATTGGATAAGCATAAAAACGCGCAAATACGCCCACTTATACTCAAATTATGCACAAAATTGAAAAATAGGCGACTAAAATGCTAAACTTTTATGAAAATGGCAGAAAACACACTCTATTGACTAGCGCTCGTGCGCAACAAACTTCTTTACCTCAACCATGAGCGTCTGCACACCCAACGGCGTCCAGCCAAGGTCGTTGATATCCAGCTCCTGCTCTAGGATCAGATAAAAGTGGGTGTAGTAGGTCATTAACCGCGCTAGCGCCGCTTGCATCAGCTCCACTTGTGTACGCTGATCAACGATGCGCTGCTGCACGGCAACTTGGAGAGCCTCTACCTCGGCTGCCCAGCTTTCGTTGAACTCGCGAGAGATCTCGGCGATTTGCTCTGGAACAACGATGGCGTATCGTTAGTTCAGTCGTCGTCTGTACTTTGTAGATGCGCTACTTACGCTTCGTGAACGACGGCCGCTGATGTTGTGACGACGATGCGTTTTGTTCGACGGCGCGGGCAAGTAGTGTCAACCGGGAAAAATGCTGATCGAGCAGCTTCTCAATAAGACTGTTGGCTTGCTCATGAAGCTGCTCCTGATAATGAAGCAACAGCGGCTCGTCCTCCTTTACCGTCCGCTCCTGTACGCGCAAGCACAGTTCAGAAGGTGTAGGATGCAAGCGGCGCATTGTTCATCTGCACTCACAAGTGTAGTGGTGATGGTAGCCAAGTTGTTGATAGCAAATGCATGTTGGTCGATTGGCACACGAAACGAGGCCGCCAACTTGGTGAAGAGCATGCCAAACTCTGAGCGCAGCTTGAGGATGCTACTCTGAACAACACCGTCATTGGGGCCCAACGAAAACTCTAGGATGGCCGCTGACAGCTCGGCAAATCGCCGGGTCATCTGTTGGATGGAGCGTGGCGTTAGCACATGTGTATGTCTTGAAGTACAGCCAACTCTGGTCAAACATACGCCATGTGGTTTGACATCCAGCCCTGCCGACAACTTTTTCCAGGGTAGCTCCCTGGTGTTGCGCACAATGCGATCCACAAGCAGCTGGTACTTTGGCCAGATGATCATAATTGCTTCTTGCAAATAGGACTCTAAAATAGGCATCTGACGGCGCTCCATCTCTATGCCGGCCTGCTCCAGCACACGCACCGACATGAGAAGCCCCAAAAGATCGTAGGTGTTGTCCACTGCATGGCGAAGATCCGCCTGTATAGCAATGAAAGAAGCGTGTTAGCCTCTGTCATGGTGTCCGCACTCATGCTGATAATTCTAGGTCGTCATACCAGCATAGCCTTGATGGTCGGCTGAAAGACACGCGCAAAAATCTCGGCGCCCTCCACCTCGGAGCGGTGAATGAAAAACTGAAGAATGAACACATACTCGGCACAGGCGTTGTCACGCAAGGCGGCGTTCACGCTGCGAATGATCCTTTCCAGCGGAAATGTCTGCGCCATGTCCTCTGCAACGTGCGTCAGGATCACTTCGTTTTCTGTGGATGCCAGCGAAGCAGCACGATCCGTAATGCGAAAAGCACTCGACTGGCTAGAGGGACGATAATTGGCAAACACTGCCAACAGACCAGGCACCTGTAAGCTGAATAGATATTGCATGCAGCGACGGACTACGATACATACCGCCCGACTTGGCCATCTCTCCGGCAAGTGTCAGTTCGCCTTTCTCGATTGCAGCCGTCTACGCATAATGTCACCGGGTGGGCCCCGTTAGTCGGCGCGCATTCACCTAGCATGGTATCATTGCCAGTGTATACCATCAACTTCCATAGACCACGGCTGTACTGCTCAAAGTTGTCCAAATAGTAAATGGTCATGGCGTTCACGTATTCCTGCAACACCTCTGACGCCGCCTCTGTATGCCATTTCCTCAGAAAACGGAATGCAGGCTGATGCCGCAACAGAACTGCCTGCTGAATGATCTGCACATTTGTGTTTGGGACCCGAAGCGAGCGAATTTTCTCCAACAAAAACACGCGAACTCGCGCTGTCGCCTACGATGATGTTGGCTAATGTCAGAACGTGGCTGCTTACAGCGGACTCGTGTTTTACCGCCCGTACCGCAAGACGAAGACGCTCGAGACAGCCCGTCAGGTCGCTGGAGAGTTTGGTGCCATCCGCTTCTAGCCGGCGCGCATGCTGTAGCTTTGCATGCAGTACCGCCAGATTATCCATGTACAAATCGTCGATGGCATTTTGCATGATTACTCTGTGCGCGCAATGTCAAGTACCTAATCTCGTCGTCCGCATTAAAGTCGAGCGCTTACGAGATTAGTGTGGGCGGTACAACTAGCTTGAGCAAGCTTTTGTCGAGTGCTTGTTGTGCCGCCTGCAAAACAGACCGTCAGCCATGGGCAAGTCCGCAGCGTCCGCCAGCCAAGCCCGTACTTTGCGATTTTGGATATGTAGCGTCATAGTGCTGGAGCTCTGCTGAACATGCATAATTTCGCGGCTTACTTCCGCCAAATTCGTCTGAAAGCCCTGGAGCGTCTCCTCCATTGTGTCTACTAGCTGTAGGCAGTGCTGTGCGCGCGGAGCACATTAGCCGTCCTAGCGACACTGTCCGACACGGTCAGCTTACCTCCACCTCTTCGTGGACAGCAAGCGCCAGCGGCGCCTGTGTAAGGTCTAGTTCCCGTGCACATCTCCCTCGGTTAGCAATTGTGCCGCCGTCTTGGCTGCCAGACGCTTACATTTGGCCGCATGGGTCTCCTCGAGAGCCCCTAGCTCTGCCGCCACCTCTAACGCGTGTTTGCGCACGTCTTTTTCCTGTGTCTAGTCCGTTCACAGACGCCAGGTTAGCCTGACTGCGGCGACAGGTGGCCAGCGACGCCGGATGCTTACGCCTGCTGCGCGCTGGTGCTGATTGCCGGCGCTTGTGCTCATCGTGTCGGTGTATGGTATGCGGTGACGATGCTGTGCCCAACTGGCCGGTGGGAGAATGTCACCAATCAGGCATGCGTTTGGTTGGACACAGCTACTGTGTCTCTTTCCGCTGTCTACCGGTGATGATGCGTATCAGTCCCATACCCCAACTGTGCCGACGCGCTCTGACCCGCGCCTCTCTTTCTTCTCCTACTCTACCCGTATTCGCCAGCCGCTGCCCTTACCAGCCAACCAACCCGTTGCCTAGCCGCTTTGTTGCTCGCTCGTTCACAGCCTTTTCTGCCATCATGTCCGAGTACAAGACACGTGTGGTTGGTGCACCAAACACCTTGGATCACCGAGTCTACATTGGTGAGTATGCACGGACCGGCTGGCAGCAGTACTCTGAATGCGTGGCCAACGTGGCATGTGCGTCTGCGTCGGCTTTTCCTTGCAGAAAAGGATGGCAAGGTGATCTCGCCGTTCCACGATATCCCGCTGTTCGCCAACGACCGCAAGACTGTTTTCAACATGGTGGTCGAGGTGCCGCGCTGGACTAACGCAAAGATGGAGGTGCGTACGGCACGATGCACATATCTTTGTCTTGCGCTGACGCTTGCAGCTCTGCAGATTGCCACCGGCGAGCCGCTCAACCCGATCAAGCAGGACACGAAGAAGGACAAGCTGCGCTACGTGCGCAACTGCTTCCCGCACCACGGTTACATTTGGAACTATGGCGCGCTGCCGCAGACCTGGGAGGACCCGAACCACATCAACGAGGAGACCAGGGCCCGCGGTGACAACGACCCCATCGATGTCTGCGAGATTGGCGAGCAGGTCGGCTACACTGGCCAGGTGAAGCAGGTCAAGATTCTCGGAGTTATGGCTCTGCTGGATGAGGGTACGCGCGACATGCGAGTCAAAAATTGGGGTTATTTATTCACCGCGGGTTCTTTCCAGGTGAGACCGACTGGAAGGTGATTGCCATTGATGTGAACGATCCGCTGGCCAGCAAGCTGAACGGTGAGTAGACGACCGCGGTGTCGCTTTTCGTCGTCTGTCAGCCACCGCTGCAGTTTCATCTAACTGTGCATGTGGTGGGCAGACATTGAGGACGTGGAGCGCCACCTGCCGGGCCTGACCCGCGCCACCAATGAGTGGTTCCGCATCTACAAGATCCCGGATGGCAAGAAGGAAAACCAGTTTGCCTTCAGCGGTGAGGCCAAGAACAGGGTACGCTACTTTTGGCTGCGCGCGTGTCTATACGCGCGCGATTAACGCTCAAGCGCTTGCAGCAATACGCTACCGATGTGGTGCTTGAGACGCACGAAGCCTGGAAACGCCTGATCGACGGCCGGGTCCCTGCTCAGACGGATACGTATTCTCTTGACATGTGCGTAAACCATTTGCAACTGCACCGTACTCTTTCCTGGCACTTGTGCTTACCGTGGTTGTTGGCAACGCCATCTGTAGCACCAACCTTAGCATCGAGGGCAGCCCAGGCAAGATCACCTGCGATGACCCGGTTTCCAAGGCCATCCCGCCCGAGTCGGCGCAGCCAGCGCAGCCGATTGACTCAGCGAGTAAGTGGATGGCGCACAGCAGCGATGGTGTGCCACTCGTGCTGACCATTACTTGTGCCGCTTTGGTTTGCAGTTGACAAGTGGTTCTTTATCTCTGGCACCTCCAACCTCTAAATGCCAAGAGTATGCCGTGCTGCGTAGAAACAGCCTTGTGTTTGTGCCTTTGCGCTGTTCAAGCAACTTTTGCCATGGGCCACAACAGAGCATAAACATCGTGCATATTGTCAAAGCTATCGTTGTCCTTGTAACTGATTGTGTGTGTGTGCGTGTGGTCCTTTGGGCGACTGCGACAGCCGTTGATGCTGTCGTCATCAAGACTCTGTGCCATACGTACACACGCGCGCCCACTTCATCTACCTTTCTTACTCCTCGCAGACCACATTGCCACCCGCTTGCTCATACACTGCCGCAAACCTCCCAAAATGACGCTCGAGGCGACTGTGGTGATGTAGGTTTGAGGCATCGGCCAGCTGGCTGTGCGATCTGCTTACACGGCTGTGTCTGCGCAGTTTGGACAATTCCGACTGGATGCGCAACGGCGACTATACTCCTTCTCGCCTTGAGGCGCAGGCGGATGCCGTCAATGCGGTGTTCCAGGTGAAGACGCGCTCGCATCCGGAGAATACCGTCGGCATCATGACGATGGCCGGCAAAGGGTGAGTGAGGCCAGACTGGTGGTGAGGATAGGCGACCGTGGCTTATAGCGTGTTGTGCCTCCGCAGACCCGAGGTTTTGACTACGCTCACTGGCGATATTGGCAAGATTCTCAATGCTCTCCACCGGACAACGGCGTCTGGAAAGGTGGATCTTTTGGCAGGCATTGGCGTGGCGCAGGTGAGTGGCGTGGATCCTTGGTACTGGAGGTTCGACAGGGCACGTCGACGCGATGTGCGCTTGCTGACTTTTGCATGTAGCTGGTGCTAAAGCACCGGCGGGACCGCAACCAGCGGCAGCGCGTGATTGCATTTGTGGGCAGCCCAGTCACCGATGATGAAGCGTCCCTTGTGCGTCTGGCAAAGAAGCTCAAGAAGAACAACGTGGCGGTGGATATTGTGAGCTTTGGCGAGGATATCCAGAACCGCGGAAAGCTGGAAAGCTTTGTAAACAACGTCAACAGCGGCGACAACAGGTAAAGACGCAAAACAGCGGATGTACTATCCGTTGCCGCTGCTTACCCTTTGGCATACTCAGCCATCTAGTCAGCATCCCTCCGGGCCCGCATCTCCTGAGCGATCTGCTCCACGCGTCGCCAATTCTGTCGTCAGGCGAAGGTCCCTCTGGCGGCTTTGGCGGCAGCGGTGGTGCCGGCAATGACTTTGAGTTTGGCATTGATCCAAGCATGGATCCAGAGCTTGCCATGGTACGTTGTCCATCGATTTGCAATTGGAAGGTGTTTTCGCATGCTAACCCATGACACTTTTTGTATAAACTTTTGTGTAGGCACTGCGCATTTCTCTTGAGGAGGAGCAAGCGCGCCAGGCAGCGGCTGCCGCAGCAGCAGCCGCAACGGCCGCTGGCGGTGACCATAGCACCACCGCAGCAGATACGACAAACATTCCCGCAGCAGAGGTGGCCGTGGTATGTGCCGGCGTACATGCAAAACCGTCATGATACTAATGGATACTGGCACAGCCCGAGGTTACCATGATGGACGAGGAGCTGACTGAGGAGGAGCAGATTGCACGCGCCATTGAGATGTCGCTGCAACAGCCGCAGGCCGAGGCCAGCGATCCGGTAAGGAGAGTCTGTGCTTGACGGCATAGACTGGCGGTGGTGCGCTCGTGTGCAAAGTATTTGCTGATGATGTTTGTCGTTTAGACGGCCGACTTTGTAAGCAACATTCTCTCTGGTCTGCCAAATGTGGACCCCAACGATCCGCAGGTCCAGGAGGCGCTTTCGAAAGCGCGGGAGGAGGGTAATGATGGTGACAAGAAGGAAGGGGAGCATTAGATGGGCCGCTGTTCATTCGTGCCGGCCAGCTCCGTGGCGGCGATGCCCATTGCACGACTGAGAACCGACCCTTGCGGTGGTGGCGCAGTCCTGACTTGCAACGTGACATCTATCGTTTACCTATAAAGCAGACAGAGCATGGCCGTGCGCTCTACGTGTGTGTAAGAGCATGTGTGCACTTTTGTGTGATTGTGACGTGACAAAGAAAACTGCTACTGTAGTGATTGGGTGTGGCGAATAAACTAGAATTGCTGGCGCCACCTCAGTACGCTTCCGCCTCCTCCTCTTTCGCCACACACCAACAAGCATAACGCACAATGGGTGAGTACATTGCTGCCTACGTTAGTGCGGCCGGCAAGCATGCATGCGCAAAGGGCTGGCTAGCGTATTCATGTTCCATGGATGGATGGATGGATGGATCCATGAATGGATGGATGCATGCATGCATGGACTCTTGGATGGATGGGACACGAGCGGCGAGAAGGAGCGGCCGATGAACTATCCCCCAATGCTGGTGGGGGCAGTTGGACGTGGCGGGTCGAGTAAACCGACGTTCGCTGCCGGCGGTGGAGGCTGGCAAACCTGGACGCTGTGCCTGAACGATGCCGGAGCGATTGTGAATCGGGCATAATGTGCGCGATTCCTGACGGCGTATCTAATACGCGTCGGAACTGCGGCACTTGCTGCGCTGGCCCTGTACATGCAACCGTCTAATGCCATCGACTTTGCTAATGCTGTGTGTTTGTTTGCGACCAGGTACCGGCAAGCCACGTGGTCTGAACGCTGCTCGCAAGCTGCGCACGCACCGTCGTGAGCAGCGCTGGGCTGACAAGCAGTACAAGAAGCGCGCTCTCGGCACTGCCTACAAGGCGTCGCCGTTCCAGGGCGCTTCCCACGCCAAGGGCATCGTTCTTGAGAAGATGTAAGCTGTGCCATTGCACTGGATGCAGACTCGCTGTGCGGCCACTGACAGATCTGCGTCGATAGTGGTGTTGAGGCCAAGCAGCCCAACTCTGCCATTCGTAAGTGCGTCCGTGTGCAGCTCATCAAGAACGGCAAGAAGGTCACCGCCTTCGTCCCGAACGACGGTTGCCTGAACTTTGTCGATGAGAACGTAGGTGCAGCAGCGCTGATGATGACGCTGTAGAGGTTGTTGCGCTTACGCGTCGATGTGTGCGCATATTTAGGACGAGGTTCTGATCGCCGGTTTCGGCAAGAGCGGTCGCGCTGTAAGTATTCGTTGGTGGCGCTGCTGGACAGCGGGCTACTTGTCGAGTTTGTCGCTTACCGGTGCTGTTGCGATACATAGATTGGTGATATTCCGGGTGTCCGTTTCAAGGTCGTCAAGGTCGCCGGCGTGTCCCTGCTCTCCCTGTACAAGGAGAAGAAGGAGAAGCCGAGGTCGTAAAGCACTCGAGCCCGCTGCTTACGCTCGCTTCATGCCACAATAAACGTCCAGTTGGACGTTTGGTCCTTAATCTGCGCACAACGGAAACACTACGATACAAGAGTTGTCATGCAAAAGATCTGCGTTTGGCGCTGGTGTATTTGTGACCGACATTGGCACGTGCATGTGCCAAGTGTGCAGACATTGCATAGATATTGAGCATGGACCAGACGTGAACGGGAGGGATTTAGCCGCTAGCCTCGGCACGCGTCATGGCCGCCATCTCGTACGCGTGTGTAAGGGCCTCGCGCTGCTCGTCTGTAATGGCAGCGATGGCAGCAGTGTACACTGCGGGGCGATGGGCCTCGAGGGCTGCAAGTGTGCCATCGTCAGCCTGCTGTCGCCTAGTTTGCATCGCTTCTTTTGTCACTTACTTTTCAGCGTGTGCTCCACCTGCGTATGGAGATCGGCGTCATCCAGCGGTGACTCGAACATGCCCTCGTTGGCTCCCTCATCATCATCATCGTAAAAGTCGTCGTCGCCGTCGCCGCCATCGGCTTCGCCTTGGTCGCTGGCACCATCGTCCTCTCCGAGTGGACCGGTTTCGGATGCCTACATGAATGGCGTAAGTTGGTGTTGACAACATGCAGATATCTTTTCGCCATAATCCCTACCCTGCTAGCAAGGAACTCGAGGTACTCTTTGTCCTCGTTCTCAACGTCCTCATCGTCTAGACATGTGCAAACATGTTTGAAAGTGCACACGTTAGCGTAAATTAGTAGATCGTCACGGCTTGTGTCATTCTGCAACGGACCTTCAAAGCCATCGTCAAACTTGTCGATGATGTCGGCAAAGTCGTCGACCTCCACGCCTTCTGCGTCCTCGTCCTCGTCTTCATCCTCGTCGCTGTCAAGCGAGGCGCGCAGAGCTTCCAGATGGGTTTGGTCTGCAACATCGTAGATGCATATTAGCGCATGGAATGTAGCGTTGGCATGCAAAACACTCACCGGCAGCAGCCTTCTCGTACGTTGGCAGCAGAGAAATGAGACCGTTCAACAGATGAGAGATACTTGCACTCACAGAAGCCGGAAGCTGGCCGTCAGACTTTTCCAGCAGTGCACACAGTGCCATAACGCACAGCTTGGTGTCGTGCATTCTAGCATGTTGCGTGTGATTATCAGTACTGGGCTGTGATGGTGTAGGCCGTTGAGAGTAAAACCCACCCCTTGAACTTTTTCAGGTTTTCAAACCAGATCTGGAAGAACGCCTGCGTACGCTGACGCGCCTCCAGCAGCTGGAGTGTGGCGGTCGAATTGTAGAGCAGGGCAGTGACGACCTTTTCTTAAGGGTTAATAAATGCCGCCAAGTGCATAATGCGCGCCTGCCACCTACCGTGGTCAGGCAGCGGATGCGGAATGGGCCAGTCTTGATGCCATCCTCGCTCAGCAGATAGTGGAGAGCAGCATCGATAAAGTGGCCAAGGTACTGTACACCGATTTGTGGTGAGCATGGCGCTGCAGCGTGCCGCAATTCTGCGCCATACCTGATCCAACGCGCCCGGGCAATTCAGCATCAGGCACTCCATCAGTGTGCAGGCACAGGTACGATCGACCTCGCCAACTTTGTCCGAGGTCATTGCCTGGAATAAAGCGTCGGCGCATGTAAGCTCAAAGTGCGCAGACAAGTACGCCATAGGGGTGTCTGCACCTACAAGGCTGATCATGTCCACCAGTGCCTGCTGGATCTCGCTGCTAGCTACAACAGCATCCTTGCCGTAGCAGACAAAGTTGGAGGCTGTAGGGAAAAACTCTGTGGGACGAGCAAGCAATGTCAGCATTGTGCACCACCTAGTGGCTGGCGCGCGTAAGCGTGCTGCATACCTTCGGTGAATTCGACCGCATGGGCCTTGTAGGCAGCCGCGATCAGCGAAAAGACCGACCACATGGCTGGAGAAATGGCCTTTCGAGAGTAGATGCAGCAGTCGACAATCTCAAGCACTTCGTCATACAGCTCTGTAAGCACGCCCCATAATCAGTAAGCTCTGTTAACGTAGAGCGTATAACATAGCCTAGCATGTACACTTACCAACAGCGCCATGCTGAAGCGTGAAGCTAACCACCGGGATAATGGTCTCTTCCAGCTGAGTCTGAAGCTGTAGATATTGGCAGCAGCGTATTACATTCGATGAGCGCCGTGTGCGGCACAAACGTGTGCTGAGCGCTGCGTGGCCTCACCTCTGGCTTGGCTTCTAGGCTGACAACCAACGTGCTGATGTTCTTTAGGACACCCATGGCGTTCATGGTCTTATCCTGCACCGTTACGCTTGTGTGTCAGCAGGGCATGATGTGGTGCGTGACGGAAAAGTACTTACGCTGCTCTCCTCCAGGTCCTTGACATCCAGCATATCGGCCTCTGCCTTGCTCTCGGCGGCAATGACCTCGTTCATAATACGAAGATACGTGTCGCGCTAACAGAATTCGTATAAATCAATGTACAGTGCAGCGCGTGGTGTGTAAGGCAAGGCAGTATGATGCCAAGTAGCGAGCGGTGGGACGTACCAGTTGCTGGCAAATCTGCACCGCAAACGGCGCCAGCTCTTCGCCAAACGTCTCGACAAACTCATCCGTCACACCAGAAAGCGCATCAACGTCGATCTGGTTGGTGAGGCTGAGGAGCTCCTGCATAATCGTCGGCAGATGCGGCACCATCATAGGGCGCACTGTTGTGTTGGGCATCAGTGCATGTGCACTCTATCACTGGGGACAGGTGAATACTTGCCTTGCTCAAAGCGTAACAGAGGCTGCATGGAGATTGCCGCGGCGGCGCGCACAGGCAGTTCCGGATCCTTCATGCAAGCAAGCGTTGCCTCAAGAATCAAGGCTGGGTGCTGCAGATGGCGGCTTATTAGTTTTGCACACTAGTCGATGCCAGCTGTCCATGTTTACCTGCTCATTAGAGAATACAAGTCCGTCAAATTTGCTCATCGTGTCGCATGCCTATTATACGATGCAGTGTAAGCACGGAGAAACAGACGCAAAAATTGATAGTAGTACTTTCCCGAGAGCGCAGATATGGGACCTGGCTGCGGAACTCTGGGTAGATGTGCACCATCACAAACTCCTCCATCTGGGCGCGCACCGGCGATTTCTGTCGACGGCAGCACGCAGCAGGTGAGTAGATATGTGGATATGCCACGTATCAAAGCAAACGGACCTTGCCCAGCATATGGTCGGCTAGACAGCCCATCATGCACAGGGCGCCGTCCTTTTCACGGTAGTTGCGTGCCTCCGGGGCCGCCTGCTGATAGCTATGCGGGTAACCAGTGAACGAGTACGGTAGTTAGTGACGCCGAGCAAAAAGAGCAGAGCACGCGCGGGTAGTGCGGGCAGTAGCCTACGTACGTCATCAGCGTGGTATTGACAAAGTTGAGGATCGGCAGGAAGGTGAGCTTCTTGCGGTCGCGCACCAAGTCCAACAGCAGGTTTGTCGCGGCCGTGGTTGGCGAGCGCAGGTCCTCCAGAGGATCTGTAGCAAGGTGGTAATTTGTGATGAGCACCGCGCCACATCTGATCACGCATATTACATCCGTTGCGACACACGTACCGGCCTTCTTGTTGATATAATCGACAGGATCATCCTGCCAAAGCTCTTCATCCGCTGCGCTGATGCACAGCTGCGGGAAGATGAAGCGCGCCACAAGCGCATCTGTGTGCGGCTTGACAATGGCCCAGGTCGACTTGTGTTTGATACTGCACGATGGCCCAGTACTAAAGTCAGCAGGCCATATGCTAGCGCGCTATACTGCCCAGCTCACTTGCCTGTCGCTCAGCAGATGGCAGGTGAGCGCAATGCAGCGCTGGCTCATCCAAGCACCTGTGCTGATGGCCTTGTCGACCTGACCCAGGTAGGCGCGCAGCACATTTGGCATAATTTCGCCGATGAAGGCGTCCGCAAACTGCGTGTAGCGAGTGTTGCTGCGAGCCAGAAGCGCCGGGTTGCCGTACCGCGCAAACAGGCGGTTCACGCAGTGCATCGCCCACTTCTTCGCCTTCCACCACGAGTGCTTCTCACGCTCGTCCAAATCCTCCGGCAGCGTGCTTACGGGAATGTCCTTTTCGACCACAGCCAGGAAGAGCGTCAGCCACGTCGTCAGCGATCCGACTTCCTGCTGCTCGTCAGACAGCTCGTGCAGGCTGGACGAAAAGTACGTCTTGCAGGCAATCTTGACCATCTCGCCCGCCTCCAGGTCGTCGTGCGCCAGCAGCTGCTGTGCAATGTTCACCAGTAGTGGGAAAGCGACGCGGATAATGTTGTTTAGCGGTTCACGACGCTCCTTGGCACGCCACCTGGATTATCGGCGGCAGTACGCGACGATGAGCACCGATGTAAATGCGCCCGCAACATCAACGTAGACACGCCGGTCACTTTGCACGTACTGGTACACCTTGACGGCCTCACGCAGCGCCAAAAGGCCACTGTGAACCACCTTTTGCTCGTTGCTCTGCAGCATCTCCTGCAGCATTGGCAGCAACTGTGGCCAGTTGGCAGGGTATTCGTTTTCCAGAATCACGCTGAGACACGCCACCAGCTGCACACTGAACCCGATGTTCATAGCACTGTGGTCAGCAAGCATAGTCTTTGCGCTGGCCGTTTGACATCAGCACTTACCCGATGTTGCTGGGCGTGGCCACCAGCGCGCTCAGCATCTGCTTCTTGATCTCCTCCTTGTCCTGCGCATCAATCTCCGGGTGCCGCGCAGTATCGGACGGCTTCCAGCCGCGCTGAACGCGGTTCTTGAAGAAGATAGAAGCTAGCGCCATATCGCAAACAAATCGTCGTTGTTAGTCGCGCGCCGCTTCGGTACCCAATCTGCTTTGCGTTGGCGCCTTACCCGCTTGACGCGCCGACATTTCCACCTCAGGCGAAGCTATCAGCTGCAGCACCAGGGTCAGGCTGCCCGGCACCGTCTTGAGCTGGTGGTGCGGCGGGTGAGCATGGCGGTTGTCGGCGTGTTTTTCCAGTGCCCGCGCTTACCTTCTCTAGCTGCGCCTCAGCCTGTCCGCGCACCTGCGGATCATGATGAATGGTGGCGCTGAACACCTGGAGTAGCTGCTGAGCATCGGACATGGCTGGTAACAGGGCGTGTCGGCAACGGTAACAGCGGTGGGTGGAGAAGCGCCGCGACGAATGCATGTCGGGTGCTAGCAGCAAAGAAAAAAACAAATCACGTGATATGCTTCTTTCAGCGTGGCTTCCATGGACGCGGTACGCTTCGTCAGTAGTGCTACGTAGATGGCCGTCCGGCAAAGCATGCGCTGCGCTATGGCTGCCGAAGCGGCCGGTGGTTCGCTGAACGCCCATGGCATGGTCGGCCAGGGTGCACCGCCATGGTATTGCGCCGGTGCGGACCTGACCGTCGGATAGGGAAGCGTGGGAATTATTGGTGGTGACGCTGCTCCATCGCGGGTCGAGGATAGACTAGGCGCCAGTCCAGCCCTCGCCTACTCGCTCTCTAGTGCCGCCCTCTTTCTCGTTTCGCTTCCTTGCGTTGCTATTTCGCGTGTCATCCACATCTACCCCGTTGTTTCTGTCAAAATGCTCCGCTCGACAACGCTACGCGCGGGAACACTTTTGCGTGCTGGCATGGGTGCGGCGCATGAGCGTGTATGCATTGTAATAGTGGCTAATCGTGATCGCTTGCCCGCCTGCAGCACGCCAGACTGCGCGTTGCTTTGCGTCCAAGACGTCTGGTACGTGATGGTTTTGCAACGTGTACCAGCAAACGCTCACTAACCTTGTATGCGCTATGCAGAGTTTGTCAAGTATGACTGGACGGACCCGCTGAACATTTCCTCCCAGCTGACCGAGGAGGAGCTTATTACACGGTAGGTGCCGTCAGTGTGTTGGTAGATGATATAAAGTACACTGACGCGTAGGCTACAATCCCAGTGAATCGGCGCATGCCTACTGTCAATCCAAGTTAATGCCGCGCGTGCTGGAAGCAAACCGTTACGAGAGTGAGTGTCCAAGTAGCTCGTCTCTTGAGCCAGACGGTGCATGTGCATCTGCTTATGCTGCCTTGGTCGCATCGTAGCGTTTGACCGCAAGATCTTTGAGGAGTTTGGCGAGATGGGCATGCTAGGTGCCACCATTGAAGGTTATGGCTGCGCGGGTGTCTCCTCCGTGTCTTATGGTCTCATCGCGCGTGAGGTGGAGCGGTACGTTGAGAACCTCATCAAAGGTGATCAATGCTGTTTATCGTATATTGACACTGCTATGGCTGCTGCGTGTGTGTATGCGTGCACTTGCAGGGTGGACAGCGGATATCGCTCTGCCATGAGCGTGCAGTCGTCGCTGGTGATGCATCCTATATATGCGTATGGCACTGAAGCGCAAAAGACCAAGTACCTACCTCGTCTCGGTAGGTCACACCTTTGCGTGCAAGTCTGTCGACAGAGTAGCTTATGCGCGTCTGATGCTGACTGCTTCTTTGCGCGGTGACATGTCTTGATCAGCCTCGGGCGAGCTGGTTGGTTGCTTTGGCCTAACCGAGCCAAACCATGGTAGCGATCCGGGCAACATGGAAACCGTTGCTCGGCGCGAGGGTAATGCCTACATTCTAAACGGCTCCAAGACTTGGATTACCAACTCGCCGATTGCCGATGTGTTTATCGTGTGGGCCAAGACTGCCGATGACGGCAAGATCCGTGGCTTTATTCTAGAAAAGGGCATGAAGGGTCTGACCGCACCCATTATCAAGGGCAAGTTTTCGCTGCGTGCCTCGGTGACTGGTATGATCCACATGGAAGATGTTGAAGTGCCTGCGGAGAATCTGCTGCCGAATGTGTCTGGCCTCAAGGTGAGACTCATATGTGGGCGCATCTATGCTCTGTGATTGGACTGACACGGTGCTATTTGGCCATGCTCGCTACAGGGTCCCTTTGGCTGCCTGAACAATGCACGCTATGGCATTGCCTGGGGTGCTCTGGGTGCTGCAGAGTTTTGCCTGGCACAGGCCCGCGAGTACGCACTGAACAGGCAAGTGCGTGCAACGCGTGCTCGCCGTGCAGTCGAACCAACCTGTGCGCCGGCATCCGTGTAGGAAGCAGTTTGGTGTGCCGCTGGCACGTTTTCAGCTTATCCAGAAGAAGCTGACCGACGCCAATGCCGAGGTGTGTACTGCATCGAAGCGCATGCTGTGCTGCACGGTGCGGCGGCTTATGCGTGCGCTATGCTCTCTCAGATTGCCATTGGCTTGCAAGCGTGTCTGCAGGTCGGCCGCCTCAAGGAGAACAAGATGCTGGCGCCGGAGATGGTATCGCTGATCAAACGCAACTCGTGTGGCAAGGCACTTGAGATTGCACGCCAAATGCGCGACATTCTGGGCGGTGAGTGGCTTGCACCGACAGATCATGCGAGCGCAAATGTGCTTATCTGCTCACGCTTTCACGTTGCGGACCGATAGGAAATGGCATCAGCGATGAGTACCACATTATCCGCCATGTGATGAACCTCGAGGCTGTCAACACGTACGAAGGTATGTACCGTGCTGCACTGACTGCGCCTGCCGGATGGCTCACTCCTTTGCATCACAGGCACTCACGATGTCCATGCTCTGATCTTGGGCCGAGCCATCACGGGTATTCCGGCCTTTGGCGTGGAGGCGTAGATGGTCCGCGCGCCGTCCTACCCAAATACACGTCTGTGCTGCTCCGCTCTAGGGGGTGTGCTTGTCCCATACTCTTGCCAGGTGTGCCCCAGAGTTTGTACCAGGCCGCGCGCGCGTGTGTGACCGCGGGCGTTGTCTCCACAGCAGACACATTCCACGGCCTCTCTGCTGCTGCACACCCTCTCCCTGCCACCTTGTAAAGGGCGGCACGCATGATGGGTGGCGGCTGCTGGTGCAGTCGGAGGCGGGATGCACGTGTGCAGAACCATCGTAGCTGGGCACGCGCACAGTCGCCGTGCCCGCCGGCTGCTCGCTGACGACCAAGCGCCCAAGTGCTGGCGGCCGTTGGACAGATACCGGGCAGACATACGACTATGCCTTGCGTCCGGTTGGTGCGAAGCGACAAGGCGCGCGGTCTCGTGCATGCATCTTGGCTGCCGGAAAAGACCGAGCATGCACACACCGGTTGGGCCGACCACTTTCCTTTTCCTTGCTCCTCC
>KZ992432.1:0-76638 GCA_003614735.1 Thamnocephalis sphaerospora | reverse complement strand
GAAATGATCTTGTAGTCGAACACGCCGCGCAACGATGCCTCCGAGCCTGCATTGCCCATGCCGCGGCCAACACGCACCCACAGCGACCACACATCCAGCCATGGTACAGCGGTAGGAGAAGCTTCAGCGCCGTCTGTATCGCTTGGCAGAGTGACAATCTGCCGCAGGGCCTCCACAGCTGTGGCCACGACGGTGCGCGTCGAGCTTAGACAAAGCGTGGAAAGCATGGAGAGCCAGCGGCGCCAGGCGTCGGGCGCACCAGGCATCCGGCCATTCTCATGGAGGTAGCCGGTAAATACCTGCGTCATGCCCTGTACAAGCAGCGTTTTCGTTTCGTCCCACTGCCTTTCGGGCGAGATGCGCGAGTGTAGCGACCATGCGTCCACATCGCGTGCACGCGCTGCCGACGCAGTTGATCGTCCGCTCTGTCCAGCGTGGCTGTTGGCAGTACTCGCTGTTTCATGCGCCTGCGCCAGAGCTGCATCATAGGCGGTCATAACGCTGGTGGTGGTTGGAAACAGCACCAAATGCACACAGCGCGACCAAGCAGTGGCATCCAGCGCGGCCCCGTTCAGCGATACAGTACGGAATAGTGTTTGTACAGCGCTGTTGCGCACCTCGGGCCGCATGTCAGATGCCAGGTTTTCCAGTTCGAGGAGCACCAAAAGCCATAGTGCAAGCAACGAGACCATCGTACTTGGATCCTCAATCGCCTCGCCGATTAATGATGCGCGTGCCATGGACAGGGCTTCAGCGTCGCCGTCTCCACCAAGTTTGGTCGCCAGCTCGGTGGCGGCTGCAGCGACTGCGCTGTACGCTTCATCTGCCTCGGTATCATCAGCTGCTGCCGCTTCTGTACCCTGCGCCGATGTAAACTCATGACGACGTGTCTGCAAAAAATCGGCCATATTCCATAGCTGTCCAATGGCCGTCAAGCTAATATTCAGATCCTCTGTCTGTTGCCCGTATGCGCCCAGTGCCTCGATGCACTGGCACAGACACGGTGGCGTTAGGACACTGAAAAAGTCCGAGCAGATCAGTCGAAGACATGAGAAGCCAACGCGAACAAGGCTGGGTGCAAATGCAGCACCTGACGTTGATCCTGCCCGAGTCGGACTCGGCTGCGGCGACGCATTGCCATCGGATCCGGTGGAAAGCATGGTAGAGGAAGCGGACGTGGAACGAGTCAGCGTCGTAGTGGCAAGACCATGATGACCGGTACGTCCGATAGAATGCGGTGCCGATACAGGTGCCGATGGAGATTCCGCGCATACGCCGATAAGCATCTCGAATATCATGCTCCAGCCATAAGAGAAGCACTGCCCCGAGGTCTGCAGCAGCTTGTCCAGAGTCTCCAGACCAACGCGGCGCACATCTGTCAGCGCAGATACGGTCGCTTCGTCGGATGTTGTCATCTGATCGACTACCAAGCGGCGCAGCGATGTCAGTAGGCGCAGCTGAATCTCTTCACTCTCCTGTAGTCGCAGCGTCTCGGCAGTTGTCATGGCCGACGAGATCAAGTCGGCTACCGCATCGCATGCCTGTTCTCGTACACGCCACGGTGTTGTAGCGCCCACCGACGTGTCGATCAGATACTCGACGGTAAGCTGCCATAGTAGCGCGTCATCCACCGCCAAAAGCCGCGGCATGCCATGGAGCGCAACGACACGTAGACGATCCACAGCAAAGGACGGCTCGTTGTTCTGGAGGAAGCGCGCCGGTGATATTCCGCATGTTAGCTATCGCTGATGTAGCATGTTGACTAGCAATCACTCACCTTGTTAGCAGCGTGAATTCTCGCCGCCAAAGGCGACGCAGCATAGTCTTCAGTCCTAGTGCGCTCAGAGTAGACAGATGCTTTCTCGGCGGCATCATCGGCGGCAGAGGAACCGGCCACCAGTGGTGCACCGCCTGACTCTGCAGAAAGCTGGCGCAGTCCTCGGACTAAATTCTCGAATGGTATATCTGCCAGCTCGCCCGCATCTTCAAACAGCATCTGAATGTCCGCCAGCAGCACGCCTACATCAACGTCGGCACGCGAAGACGATGTAGACAGGCCAGACATGCGGCGCACAGGCCGAATCGACGAGCCAGTCGGTGCATGTTTGGGCTTTCGCCGCCCTCCGCCGCGTCCATGCAGCAAATGATCTGCATATTCGAATGTGACCAGCACCGAGTACCAAGTATCAGCATCCAAAAGCTCGGCTAGATAACGGCAAACGTCAACAAGAGCCTGCATGCAGGCCGCATGTCGCTCGGAAAACAGAATCCGCGTTGGCTCCTCGGACAGCTGAGCCGGAATGGCATTTTTGCACAACGAAGTGAGGAATGCGTCGCGTGGTGTCTTGAGCCCCAGCACGCCAATGATGATGGTGAACTGGCGAAACGCCTTCATCAGCAGTCGGTACATTTCGTCGTCCAGTGGCGTCGTCAGGTAAGCTGAAAGGCTGGCAAGTAGTCCTGGCCAGGCCACGTCCGCCATCGCCAGCGTGGTGTCTAGGCGTTTGCGTAATGGTTGATCCTCGGTGGCAAGCACCATCTGAGCATCAGCACGTGTGATGCTGCGCACTGTCGTACGCGCCGTCTCCTCCGCAGATCCAGACTCTGCCGTCAGAGCGCGTGATGTGACAGCAAACGTTTGCCGCGTAAACCCGGCAAATGCATCCGTCAGTTTGACGATGCATCTAAAAGCCAGGTAATACTGATACCGCTCGCTTACAAGCGGCGGCTCCGTCTTGTCCAACTGATCCATACTGTCGAAAAGCAAGTTATGCCACCGTCGCTGTTAGCCCGTGCTCCCGCAGCCCAGGCAGACGCGCCATCATCCACGCACCAGGACATTTTGGGATGGCAATGAGCATCCAGAATGGCGCCATCGTCGCCCTCTTCTACAATGCTGGTGGGCAGCAGCATTGTATCGGCATCACCAATCATTTCACGAAACACCCGCGGTGTCTCTACGGCCACATGGTCCAGCACACTGAGCATCGTGTGGTAAATGCCACCTGATGTACTTTCCCGACTGTAGGAACAGTAGATGGCCTGCAGGAGGTTAAAGTCGCCGCAGATGTTACGCACTAGCTCCAGCGCAAGAATACGCTGCCACGCCTGACTTTGGCCTGGCTCCAGCAGCTTTAGCACCATGGACAAGTAGATTTCGCACTCGGTTGCCTAGCATCTGCCGCGTAAATACGCGTTTGCAAGCAATGACGACTGATCGCTGCGAGAAACCCACCATCAAATCGTGATATTGCCGTACTAGCACATCGACAACGCGCATCAAACGCATGGTTTTTGGAAAATCTTGCCGGTCCGAAAAGTGACGAATGATTAATGGACACAGCTGCTCTCGAATCAACTCGGCAAACTCCACATGCTACTCGAGTACAACCGTCAGGTAACTTTCCCGCCCCTATCCTCGCTCAGCCATGTTTACCTTGCGAAAAATATGTTCATGCTCTGTCAGAATGGACTCGATGAGCTCCAGACCGGTGGCACATGCAATGCCATCCAGACGCAAAAACGTGCCGTGATCGCCGTTGGTCAGTGCACAGAGATCCTAGTTGGCAGCAATTGTCCAATACAACAGCATCAGCACCAATGACATCCACGGCTACTTGCTCAAGCGCACACGTATCCACCTTGAGAAGCTGAAAGGCATCGCTAGCACACGGACGTCGATCTAGCGATGGGGCAAAGGTGCCATCATGTCAACATTGGCCCGTGTCAAGATAGCGCCAGGGCATGCCTGTCACTTGCCATTCTCCTGCATTGTCTCGTCTTCCTTGGTGACTTTGTCAAAGACAGCGCTGATCAGCTGACGAAAGGTCGCCGTCGCAATACTATTGACCATGGGCGCTGTCGACTCCTGCAGCTGATGGCACAGCATCAAGGTCTACCCGCAGCACAGCCGCAGGCCCCTTTAGCCATCTATCCTATCGCCTGCAAAGCGCCTGCACTACGCACCTCCACCAGCTCCTCGTCATGTACACTCGGGTAGTTGGCCAAGAGTGGCAGAACAATCTGGAGTGTCCGCAGCTGCACATCTACACCGAGCGGCGCCACATCTGATAGTGTTTTGACCACCGTGCCAATGGCATTCTACAGGCGCCAGGTCAGTATAGCTATGGTATTTGCATTACTGACTATCAGCTGCCGCGTCGATCGTACCGATGGTGCTGCAGTGTGCATGATCAGCTGCTGCAGGCAATTGACGGCGATGGTCGCCAACCGTGGTTGCCGCGCGTGACACGCAAGTAGAATGGGTCCAAGTATATCGTGGTTCTCGGATAGCGCTACGAACAGCATACCGTCAGCATACGCACCGCCTGGCGAGTCGGTTGCGAACGCGCCAGTACGCACCCGTAGCCACGTTAGCCGCTGGTAAACGCTTATACGCCTGCAATTGGACCTGAACACGCTCCGCCGCCTGTCAAACGCCGTCATCCCAGAGCACGTCCGCAGCGCACGCCAGGTCAGCCAACACAGCGTGCATCTCGCTGTCGCTTCAGCACGAGCGCACACGTGCCCACCTCCTTGACTTCAGGGTGCCGACGACGCGCTTCTGTGGCAAGCGCAGCCAGCTCATGGGCCAGCGTATTGACCAGACCAGCCATGGCGGCAGAAGGCCTGTGGCGACCGAGGATACAGGGCACAGAGCGTCAAACAAACGCCGATGAGAGAGCGCAGTTGGGAGATGGCGAATGTAGCGGGAATGATGTCGGCGGCGACGGTGCTGGTCGTCGGCGTCTCAACAAGAGTACTTGGTCAGGTCTACATCTAGAGCTAGTGGCATGGATCACATTAGGCATCGACACGGCCAAGGAGGGTGCCAAGGTGGACCTGCCTCGGAAACGATGCCGAAAGGAGCATGCAGATAGGTATTGATCGACCGCGCGCGCACACTAGGCAAACACGTGGATCCCGGGCAACCTTGATCGACCACGTTGTTTCGTCTGACCAGGGTCAGCGAGATTGCCTTCAAGCCGGGTGCACAGCCACTTGTGCAGGTCATTGGGCCCGCTTGGCCGAGCGGGCGCGGGAAAATTTGCTCACGGCCATCCCATGACTTTGTTGCATGGCAGCGTTGCACCAAACTGGCGAAGCAGCACTCGCTCAAGGACGCTGGTTGGCTCAGATGACATCGTGACCATGGGGTAGCTGGAACAGGGGCGATCTTCGGATGTAAGGGCGGCAGGATGGGATCGTCGCTGACGCGGCCGCCGCAGCAGACGTAGCTACCATCGCCGCCGGAGCAAGAACGGCGTGGCGGTGGCGGCGGCAGCGGCAGTCGTGCTGCTCCAATGCGCAAGGCTGTATCATCCAAGTCCTCGTGGTCGGCAGCGTGTTTATGCACCACGCGCTGCTGATACCGTGACAGTGCGTAACAATGACGCTGCGATTGCCGATATTGGCGTGGGCAGACGTGGCGCTTGGCGAGAATAGTCGTTTTACATTGTGTGCCATGCCTTTGCTACACCATGCCGGGCGCGCATTCGGATGCCGCCTCGCACCCATTGTCGCGCAAATGCCTGCTCGTACACACCGCTGGCGCGCTCCATGCAGGTTATGCTGCACCTGCGATCGACGGTGCTTGCCTGGCCGTCATGGTGGCGGCGGCGGTAGCGCGGATGGCGCGCGTGCACGGACCCGCCGGGCCTTCGGTGTCACCTTTGCGTGCACATCCTCGTCGACACATGCGAGACCGCGCGCACATCCGCCGGAACCGTCTTACTAGGACACACCGCCATGTCTTGCCGAGGGTGACACCGCCACGGCCGAGTGTGCGCTCCGCCCGATCGTCCGAGTCCGTGGGCGAACGGGTCTCTGCCTTGTTTTGCGTCTCAGTGCACATCTGTGTCGCCGCCCGCATGGAGTTGATCTTGCAACGCACGCACGCACGCACGTACGCACGCACCCACCCACGCGTACATCCGCATGCGTATGCCGCCTTGCACTTGCGCTCTATTGTGTGGGTGGGTGGGTGTGCGTCGCGTGTGTGGGTGTGTCTGTGTCTGCCTGTCCGTGTGTCGTGTAGGCCTAGCCTTTTGGTACATCTTGCTGGACCGCGTGTGTCGTGTCTTTGGGGGCGCTGCTCGGCACACACACGCTCCAGCGGTCCTGCCGGGCCGGATTCACCGTCGTCAGCCTCCGGCCGGCCAGCCGGGCGACGCTTTTATGAGCCGCCATCCCGCTAGCTCGTTCGTTTGTCCCCGCTTGCTCGCCCGCTTGCCCCCGCTTTCACGTACGTGCTCGGCCTTTCTGTTGCACTTGCTCTTCCGCCGACGTCAGCTACGCTGTCCTTTTCCTCCCCGGCACCTTGTCTCTTTTCCTGGCCCGCTCTCTATCGCGGCGTCCTGCACCACGAGTTGCTAGCCGCATCTTTTGGTGCTTTCCCGCTTCCCAGTCCCATTCGTGTATCCGTTGTGCTCCTTGTCCAGTTCCGCTTTTCTTCTTCACCCTGTTCCTGTATCCATCCGACCGCTTCGACGCTTCCTGGCGCACAGCGTGCATCTACATCGTCGTTCTGGCGTCATTTGTGCCGCGGCGTAGCATCTACCCCTCGGCGCGTGCGTCTGACCGCCTTTGCCGCGGTTCTCCTTGGTGCAAACGGCACTGTCACCAGCACCAGCGCTTTTCCTTCTTGACGGGACCCGTCTTTGCAGTGACGACCTGACACGGTAAGTGACTGCATGGCAACTCGGCCGGCTCGGGGGGTGCAGGGCAGGCGGTGACTGGGATGTTTTATCGGGCTGCAGGGTGGGCGCAGCTATCACGACAGCGGCCGTGCAGGTGGTTTCGTGTGGTGCGCGGTCCTAGTCGCGGAAGGCGCGTCACTGCAGTCGCCACGCAGACGACCACAGCCACGGCTGCCGCGGCCGCTGCGGCCACCGCAACTTTGTGGCGCCGACGCTGCTACATGCGGCACGTTGCAGTGGCCTCCGACTCGTTGCAGCGTCGGCCGTGTCCATTCGCTTGTCATACCGACCAGGCGCCCCTTGCATCGGCCTGGCCCGTTGCCAGTCTGTGCTGCACCGGCAGTCCCTGGCATCCGGTCGCACACCAGACGCATCCACTTTTGACTCCTTGGATCATCCGCTGCGGCTGCGGCCGCAGTTGTGCAGGATGTTTCGTGAGCGCGCCGACGGCCGCGTGCGCACAGAGCTCGGCATGCTCTGTTGGCGCGTGCCAGAGTAGGTTGCACCGCATCATTCGCCTCCTTCCTTGCTCGACGGGATTTGCTTTGCGGTAGACCATCCTTTGCCATGGCTGCTCTCTCCCCGCACTGGCGGCGTTTAATCGCGGACACGGCGTCATCGACCGCCGTCATTGTCGCCGCGCCGCCATATACTTACCGGCGCGCCAGGCCCGACGCGGTCCGCTCCATCTCGCTCCTGTTCAGTATTCCGCCACCATCATTATCCCGTCGTCTCATCATCGCCGTTGCTTAGCGTCGCGCTTCTTGCGTCCTTTTGTCGCTCGCCTATCTCCTATCGTTCCCTTTTTGCCCCTATACAGTCCCTGCGGCCTAGGCTTGCACGCGTCGACAGCCGCTCCATTGGGTGGTCGCTGAGCAGCTCGATTCGCGCGGCTCTGTTGCTGCTGCTGCCGCCGCTGCTGCCGCTGCTGCGCGTCTCCACTGGCCCATTCGACTGGTCTGCGCTTGCTCTCCCTGGACGGTGGCGCGCCAGCCCGCATTTTCTACTCTTTCCTTGCGCGCAGTGTCCCCGCTGTCGCCGCTGTTCATTCCCCGGGCGTCTTGCCAACGGTGCTCGTCATCGCGACCTTGCCATTGCGCGGCGACCACTTGCCGTGTTACCCGCTTGGCCACAACCGCTGGCTCTCTGCTTTGCTTGGCGTATTTCCACTGGCTTGCTTGGCCGTGTTCTGCGCCTGCTCACCGTACGAGTGGCCGCTCGCTGCCTCGCGACCAGTCATTCTCCTTTGCCGCACCTCTCCCTGCCCACGCTTCTGCAACCACCGCTACCGGACGGTTGCTGCCACGCCATAGTTACGCGTTATTGCCCTGGCGCACCTGCGTGGGCGTGACGAGAGAATCCTTTTGGCGTGGCCGTGGGTGTATGCGCGCGTAGGTGGGTGTGTGGTGGGCAGTGCCACGTTGGCTGCTGTTCTGCGGTTGCACACGCGCACACATACATCTGCCCTTTCGTGTTGTACTATCCGCGTAGCTGTGCTTTGGCCATTCGCGCATCATTGCAGCTCGCTTGCCGTGCATACACGAGCGTCTGTGGTTTGAGTAATTGTCCGATTCGTGACGCGCACTTGGTTCAGCCAGTTTCGCGTGGGTACGTTATCGGTTCATTCTCAAACCTCACTCACTCGCTCTCGCTCTCTTACCCTCTCTTTCTCTTACTTGAACGCTTTCTTCTCGTACGTGCGCCTCCTTGCGTCTGTGCATTCGCCCTCTTGTCTGCGTCTGTGCTACCGTTGCGCACTCCCTGAACCCCGTCGTCGGGCAAAGCGGAAAAGACACGCCTGCGGGTTGCTTTTTGGGTTGGAACGGCCGCAGCTGGTGGTCACTGCGTTGCACGCGCTTCTCAGCGGGTTTTGCGTAGCATTGGTGCGTATATATGCGTGTCCATTTCCAGGCTACGCTACCCTGCCGTTGGTTCTTGTCGTTGTCTCTATCGCTGCTGCTGCTGCCGTTGTTGTTGTGGGAGGTGATGACTAGTAGCCACGACTGTATGCGCTGACCCACACGCTACTCTCTGATCCACTCTCATCATCATCGCAGTCACAGCCGAGAGCTCATCCTATTATAACGACCCCTACGCTCACGTATTGCTCCCTCGCTTCATCCGCCACCACCACTGCTGCCACTACTACCACCACTACTACTACTGCTACTACTGCTACTATCACTACTATCACTACTGCTATCATCGCTACTGCTACACCCACTACACCCACCCAGCACACTTGTACCGGCGGTCTGATCCCCGCGGCATTACCACGTGACGCCGTCGATCGACGTCAGATTGCTCAGACGCCGCTGGCCTCTGCGTCGATTCCCGTACTACCCGCACTATCTTCTTGTCTGGCTCGACGATCCGGGCGCGCTCCATTCTTGTCCACCGCGTCTAGGCCGGTGACTGGCTTTTGAGTAGCACCATGTCGAGCGGTCGACGGTCGCACGACGACCGAGAAGGCAGCGAGGCATCCGGACAGCAGCATCTCCTTGTAGGTGGTGGCGATGGCTCGGCCGGATCCGCCAGTACATATGCCCTCGATCCAACTGCCATGGCCGCTGCCGCTGCCTACCAGCATCATCCGCCTCCGCAACACCATCATCACCCGCATCAGCAACATCCGTCGGCGGAGCCTATGCCGCCCGGCATGCATCGGCCACCACATCCCTACAGCATGACCGACCCGTCACATCACCTGCCCATGGAACCGCCGGTGGCCACCCAGCCTGTGCTCGGCTACGGGATGGGCTATGTGCCGTCGCAAAGCGCCAACGACCCGGCCACCATGTATGATTATGTCGGTCAAGTGCCGATGCAGCCTATGATGCAGCCAGGTGACCCTACCGCACAGGTGCTTGGCGTCGGGCAAGAGACGTTGCCACCCCAGCCACATATCAAGACCACCAAGCGGAAACAGGTCAAGAATGCATGTGGTAAGCAGCATGGCTGTGACATGCTTGGTCACGCATGAACAGGCCTTTGTCTAACGTGCGCGTGATTATTGGTCAGTGAATTGCCAAAAGGCTTGTAAAAAATGCGACGACGGTCGGCCTTGCCAGCGGTGCATCAAATACAATTTAACCGATACTTGCATCAACTCGCCACGCAAGGAGCGCAAGAAGGGTGTGAAACGCGGTCCATACAAGCGTCGTCAAAAACAAGATACCATTGGAGGCCTGGTGCATCCGTCGGACAGCGGCATGGCGGCTGAAGAGGCGGCCTTTTCCGGTTCGAGTAAGTAGGATTGGTCGCATGAACGGCGCACCGGTGGACACATAACTGACCACCATGTGTACCCTTTTACCGCAACCCTACATAGTGGTGACCGGCATTCCCGGTATGGGCGTAGCCGCCTCCAATGTGCCGCCGCAGGAGATCCCCTACTATGCGTACTATCCCACCCAGCAGCCGGTGCTCTACACGGCTGATCCCAGCCAGATGCAGCACGGGCAGACGAGTGGCTACTACTATGTAGCGGCACCGCAGCCGCCACCACAGCAGACCGTGCAGGCGCCAGGCGGCTCGGCCGAGCACGCTGGCATATCCCTGCCGCAGCAGAGCTCGCAGCATCCCGGCTATTACTATCCTCCGTACTACCAGGCCCCGCCCATGGCGCAGGCACCGTCGTCATCCGCCAACTTCCCCAGCGGATCGATGGCGGCGGCTGCCGCTGCTGCTGCCGCCGCTGCGACCATGGCACATCCACAGTCTATGGCGCCCATGTCAGGTGGCATGCCACCAGGCGGCAGCCAGCCATCCGGTCAGACACCGCAGCCGCAGCAGCAACAGCCGACGCCGCAGCCTCAGCCACCGCAGTCGCAGCAGCAGCAGCAGCAGCAGACGGGTGAAGGCAGCAGCCGCCCCTACTCGTTCCCTGGCAATCTGCAGCATACTGCGGCGGTGATGATTGCGCCGGCGATGCCGTTCATTCCGGCCCTGACGGGTCAGCGACGTGATAGCAAGCTGGATATTCTGTCGGAGCTATGTACAGCTGTCTTGGATCGCGACAAGCGGCGCAGCGACGAAGAAAGCGACGGTGACGACGACGCCGACGACAAGCTACGTGCCAAAAAGCTTGGAGCGCTCACTAGCGCCGCCTACGGGCGACGACTGGCGTCGCACCGCACCACGCCACCGCTTAGCCCGACGCTCGACTGGTACAAGCGCGGGCATGACGATGAGCGTTCGGCACGCAGTAAGCCTGGTTCCTCTGAGCCGCAGCCACGGCTTCGACGGCGGTTCTCGACCGACTCGCTGTCGTCGGTGGCGTCGGCGCCGCCAGGTCCTCGCGATGCACATGCTCGGCAGGCACCGCCCCATGTCGGTCGTCTAAACATCCGTTTGCCGCCGCTTGGCTTGAGTGCGCTTGGCATTATCACGCCTGAGAATTCTCCGACGGAAGTGTCGTTCCCAGTGGCCACAAACGTAAATGATGTACTGCGTTCCACAAACGCACCATCGCCACGCGCCTCCCCGATCCGCGATGAGGAACATGATAGCGATCACGCCAATCGTGTACGGCTAGAGAAGGGCAAGAGCGCAGGTTGGCACGACGACGCCGCCGCCGCCTCCTACGGCCGAAAGGGCGTGCTCAATCCACTTCCGCCCAACTGGCCCTCCATGCTGCCGGGATTGGACGATCCGAGCGTGTACCGAAAGTCGGCCAGTCTTGTCGACGCGTTGCTGCCTCCGCGCAAGCTTTCATTGCCCATTCTGCCGTCGGCCACTTTTGGGTCGCTGCCATCGCCTTCCGGCCGGATGGACGATGCAAAACACGGTGGCAAGCGTCGGCACTCGGATCAGCTGCCTGGTCTTGCGCTGCTGGCCGAAACAAGCGGCTGGCACGCTAGGCGGGTGGACCATTGCCCACCTCGGGCGCGCGATGCGCACAAGGCACCCGCCAGCCCAGATCACTCGCCATCAGCTGGGCATGGCGATGCGGCAGTGCACCGCTCGCTAGAGGCGATGGTCCGGCCCATCACACCGCTGCCGCCACCTTCCCAGCCCGGACTGGCCGCATCCTGGCTAGCATGCAATTTGGAAAGCGCTGCGCGCCAACTACCGATCATCGACGCTTCATCCGCAACTGCAGCGTCCGAGTTATCCGAGGCCGGCTACGACTTGTCCGCATCGATTGCTGACGCGACGGAAGACGATGCAAAGACCATGACCGCCAGTGAACCCGGCTTTTCCGATACATTGTCGCTCAACGCCGGTCACCCGGTGGACTCGACCGATATCCGGCAGCATGGTCCCGCCGCAGTCACGGCTTCCTCAATGCCTGCCTCCCCATGTGTGGCGGCTCATACCGACGAACGCCCGCGCTGCGGTACGGCACCGCTTCAGTCCATGGACCGGAAGCAGACCGACGACGGCAACGTCGATGTCGTATGACTGGCAATGTGCAGCGGCCATGGCCGCAAGTCCGGCCACTCTTCACCTTTTCGTGCTTTTCTTTGTGCGCTACTCCATCATTACTGCTCCTATTGTTTTATGGCCGCCTTTCTTCTTGCTGCCATTTGCTGTTTACTGTCTTTTTGCTTACAACAGCCAGGCGTATAGACGAATATGTACTCTTTTGCCGTCGTTTCGCGATTCGTCCTTCGTACGTTGCCGACGTCGTAATCATTCTAGCTGCATGCTCGCGTATGTCGCTACTTTCCTTTCACTTACGCCTTGCTACGAGGATCAGCCAAAGAATAAATACGACACCTACGTGCTGTTGCCACTTTGTATTCAAGTCGCGCATGCCTGCACACACGCACACACACATCATCAGCTAATCTAGTCGTGGACATTTCTCTTTAATGCACGCTTCCATGGACCGTAAGGGGGCGCGAAAAGTGCATGGGCGTAGGTGCTGCCACGTCAAAGTGTAAGCAAAAAAGTAGTCGTGAGTGCCTCGTAGGCGCGACTGCCGTCCGTCGCTGGGGTCAGGGATGCCGTCGGCAGCCAGCAGCGTTCGTAGAGCAGCTGCAGAAAGAAAGTGCTAAAGAGACGCCGTTGCGGCGATAAAGAAGCGGGCGGATAAGAACATGAATCATCAGGAGGTTTTGTACGCTGGGCGTACACGCCTACATGAGGAAGTGTCGTTCCTATAAAGAGAAAACGAGCAATGGGTGAGAGCGCCAAAAAGGTCAAGAAAGCGATAGATGGATAGATAGGGCGGAGAGGTGGGTGGATGGGTGGCATCGGACGGGCAGAAAACTGCCGCGTCCGAGCCAGAGCGACGCGCCAACCGCCTAACGGTCGGTCGGCTTGTCGCTAGCGGATCGTTTGGCGATGTAGCGACCGCCACCAGCGGAGGCCTGGGCGTCCACTTCGACCAAGCGCGCACGCTTGCCGTCGCCCTCACCAAGCAGCATTGGATCCTTTTCAATCACCAGCGAACGCAGCCAGCGATTCTCCTGCTCCAGTTCGCGCATGCGCTGCTCCATGGCCGTGATGCGCTCGCTCATTTCGTTCGCCGTCTGCTCCAGCTGCTGCTCACGCTGCTTCTTCTTGAGCCGGAAGCGTGCTGAAGCAGCCGTGTTACGCCGACGCTTGTCCTCTTCCGGCGTCATACCGTTCTTGAGCATGCCGGATGGCGCAGCAGCAGGAGACGGAGAGCGACGCTTGGCCGGCACCGTGGGGCGTACCGGCGACACCGAGAGTGACAGGTCCTGTAGCGCAGGACTGGCCAGCGTTGGCGTGGGCGCGGCCGAGACGGGCACCGTCACCGAGGGAGCCGTGGCAATGGGCGATACGGACGCAGTGCTAGCGGCGCCGACAAACGCATGATTGGGCGCAGTTGGTTGTTGGCGTGCGGCAAACGCAACCGGCAGAGCCGCCGAGACCGGAGCAGCCACCGGCAAAGCGCCATAGAGCGCAGGATTGAACGGGTTAATCGGCGCAAACAGGTTTAGCGGAATATTTTGCGGCAGTCCCTGCGCGGTCGTCGGAGCGGCCGTCTGCGGCTGGGCCTGCTGTTGAACCTGCTGTTGCTGAAGCAGCAACGCTGCTAGTGCAATGGGGTCCACAGCTGATGTGATGACCAACATCAGCGTTAGAAAGGGAAATGCCAAGCGAATTCACATGTCGCACCGTGCTCACCCTGGGTGGGCAGGCCAAAGAGACCGCGCAGTACACTGCTGGTATCCACTGCAGGTGCTACGGCTGGCGCAGCAGGCGGCGGCGGCGGCGGCGATGCAGCAGCCGACGGACTGCGCGTCAGTGGTGCCGGCGTTGCCTTTACCTGAGCGACGGCGGCGGTGGCGGCGGCAGCAGCAGCCTCTTTGCGATGGCGGCGCTGCAGCTGCTTTTGGTTACCAGGCGTGCTGGTCACGCCGGTAGACGACGGCTTGCGTGACTGACGCGCCGACAGCGCATCACCGGCAAAGTCCAC
The DNA here is from genome assembly GCA_003614735.1 of Thamnocephalis sphaerospora. NCBI lineage: Eukaryota > Fungi > Zoopagomycota > Zoopagomycetes > Zoopagales > Sigmoideomycetaceae > Thamnocephalis > Thamnocephalis sphaerospora. The sequence continues at coordinate 62,544 of KZ992432.1, read as the reverse complement.
CGACTGCCACCAGTCAAGCTCACGGCGCAGCGCCTCTTCCTCTTCGGCGACCGCGACATTGGCCGTGGCAGGTGCAGCAGCCGTGGAGTACGGAGGCACTGTGTTGAGGTTGGCAAGAAGATCAAGTGGCTGATAGTCGGACATGTTGAAAGCGTATCGAAATGTTGGGGACGGCTGACAGAGGTTGATTAGTCACGCAGCTGAGGGCGAGCTAGAAAGTGACGGTGATGTGAACGGTGACTAGACACGCGCCAACAACGCACACAATAGGAGAAGGAGAAGAAAACGAGAAGAAAGCGTCGTCGTGATCGAAAAGCGGGAAATGCGCAATGCAATAAAGACGCAGAACCGTGGTCAGCCCGCGCTAAAAAGCGGGCTGGCACGGTACGAAATAGAGAATGCGCAAAAACCGAGCGTCGATGGCGACACGTCCGGAGATCGCGGTGGCCGAGCGGCGCGCGCTAAAGCCGCGACAAGAGAGGCAACGCGAGTAGGTAGGAGGAAAGGCGGCGTCGAACGAAAGACGCGGCAGTGTGCAATGTCAGGCTCTTGAAGCTACACGGCGGTGGTAGTGCAGCGGTGGCGTGCTTGTGGGCGAGCTTGCGTGCTTGCCAGCAAAGTGTGTGGGAGACCAGTAAGAGAAAGAGAATCGAATGACACTCCCCATACTGCCCGATGACCGAGTTCACCCAAGCGGCGTCCGCGCGGTTGGGAAGCAGTGCCCGCTTGACTTTTTGGCACTGTCGGCACAAAACACCCGCATGCTGAGACCTAGGCTCCGCTCGGCCACTTTTGGCGAGATCACCAGGCGCTGTTGGCCGGCGGATGAGCCGCCTGCTTGGCGATGCCCGCTCCAGCCCGCTCACGCCAGCGGCAACATGTGATCCGCTTGCGTCGCTGATGAAGCTCCTCACGCTCTACCCGTGTGGGGTGGGCTGGCGGATCTGCGTGCAAACACTGTCTGGCTGGCAGGCTGTATGCCATTCTAGGGTGATGTCGGAGAGCAGCGGCGATTTGGCAACGTGCCGGACCAAGGGACCCTGCTGGGGCCATGCGCAAGTTGACAAGCTGGCTGGTGCAACCGGCCGGTGGCTACGTTATCCAGCGGGCCGATGCAAAGCGCTTACCTCGTCCTACCCCAAGCAACGCCATTCGCGTCAGATTTAGCCCCTTCGTTTGTTCAACGGCCACGCCATCCGGCGCATTTGAGCGCATGCTACAGGCGCCGCGCGAGGAGAGGCCTTGTTTGGTCCACGGTTATAGTCACACTTGGAAGCCATCAACACACACACACACACATACACCATCGGTCTGGGTAACACACACTTGCGGACGACGCGCTGCTGCAGAGCCAAGGGCGTGCTGGCACGTGAGGGCGCACGTATGCGTGGCGTTATGTTGCTACGCACGCGGTCATGGCCGTGCCAGGGGCAGGGGCCAAAGCCCGACTGGCCGATTCCGCTCGCGATGGCCAAGGAGGCGGCGCTGTGCGCTGATGCTGGCGCGGCTGTCAGCTGTGTTGACGGTGATGGTGGTCTGCGATGATGGTGGACGGGGCGGTGTGGGTTGCCGGTGTTGGTGCTGCGGCCGGTATCAGATGGTGTACGCCCAGGGAGCACAGTGCGCGAAAAAGGAGAAACGCTTGCTAGATTGTGCCCTGTACAGCCAAGGACATTTGACGCGCCGTCCGTGGCGGCCGTGGCAGCGGCAGCAGTCGTCGCAGTCGCAGGCATAGCAGCGGCAGACATGTCAACAGCAAGCAGCGGACGAGGCAAAGGGGCTTGTAGACGCAAACAGAAGCAAGGAGCTACTGCGCAGGCTCACTTGAAAAGGGCGTTTGCACGCGGGCAAGGCCCTGACGAGGAGGTACATCCACACTCCCAGCCGCAGCAACAGCCAGCACGTCTTCCCCGCCCTAGTACAAGTGCGCGTGCGTACATACTAGTTGGTCATTTCTTTATCAGCGCGTGCTAAACGTGTGAGCACGCTGTCAGAGCATTGCCACATGTAGATCTATTTCCAGCAGATCACCACACATTCTCTCACACACTCACACGCATACACACACGCGCACACGCATACATCCATACGCGATCGTCTACACGCGCCTATCGTCTATCGCCTACGCACCGACGCTACCGTTGCTGCCGCTGCCGCTGTTGCTGCTGTCTGGTCGACGTCTGCAACGCTTCGTGCCAGCATCTGCACGTACCGCGACCTTGTCAACGCTTCAGCCTTGCTTCCATTGCTGTCATCGCATACAGCGAACGTTCCTCTGGCGTCACGCCTTAGACCAACGCTACTACGCTGCTCCATCGTCATCCTCGTGGTTGCGACACCTTCGTAGAAAATCGCACCTCCTTACACGTCCATCACTATCTGCTTAATTACGACACGTCGGCTATATACGCACTTTGTCGCACGCTTGCATCATTTAGTTTGCCTAGCTACGTCAAGGCACCCGGCCACTCGCTTGTTCTAGACGTCACCACTCAAAGGTAAGGCTTGCCTGTGTGCAAAGTGGACTGGGGCAACCGTGATTTGTTGGCCCGATTAGGATACGACGTTTTTCGCGGCGGTTCCACGGCATGTGCCGTCCTTTTGACTACGCCACCACCCACCTCCACGGCCGGGAAAGGTTGGATCCGGAGATATCGTCCGTTTCGCGCCGTCATTGCACCGGCTTGACCCCGGCGCTACCGTCATCGCAGTCACACTATTAAGCATGCAAGGGCAATCGCTCACACGCGTGTGTGCGGAGAGAAGGGTGCGGTCGCGCTCAGACCGGGCAAGCCCACCGCTGACACGCTTGATTTATGACACGTCGTCATCGGTGCGCTCGATGCCACGCTGCGCTGCATTACCTCACCGCACGCAGCACTGCGGCGACGCTTAAAAACGCCGCTGCCACCGCCACCGCCGCCTTTCGTCCCCGCTCGATGCTTCCAACTCGCTGGTCCGCTTCAATCCGCGCTGCTTCTCACTAACCTGCCGCTCAATCGCCGCACTTGCATAGTCTTTTGCTAGCGCCAGCTTGCTATCGCCGCCATTGCTTTTCGCCAGCAACCTTACCTCAAGGCAGCTGACACGCTTGCCGGCACCGCGTATCCCAGACCATCACCACCGCCACCGTTGTCACCATGAACTCGGCCAGCGACCGCCGTAACAAGCGCACCCAAGTCAAGTGTGCATGTGGTGAGTTTGCACGCGCTGTTTGCACCTGCTGTGGACCGGCAGCAATGGTTGGCGCGGTGCGGTGTCATCGTCGTCATTGTGCCCAGAGCGGTTGTGCGGTAGAATGCGTCCTGTCGCGCGCGCGTTTCCGTCATGGGCCCGTCTATTTCTCCGCTCCTGTGGTGACACGACGCACCAAGCGGTTCATGTCAATGCACGGTGTCGTCACGTTGCTTCCTTTGGGGCATGATGATAGGTCGATCGTGAATGGCCATGACGTGAATAGGACGCCTATGCGCCGTAGATGGGAGGGTGGATGGAAGCCAGGAGAAGGACTGTTTCTGCTGCTTTGGCTTACCTGGCGTTGACATGTGCGCTTACAGAACCCTGTCATCGTGCATGCAAAAAGTGTGACGAAGTGCGGCCATGCACGCGTTGTGTTCGCTACGGCCTTGAAGCTTCCTGTGTGGATCACACGCGCAAGGCGCGTCAGTCGGGTGTCAAGCGTGGGCCATATCGCCGCGTCACCGTTGACGAGAACGCCGGCATGGTGGCACCACGCCCAAGAGAAACCGTGTTCGCCGTTAGCGCCAGTCCGGCATCACCATCGCCGTCGCCAGGTCCGACGGATGCGCGCTCGGCGCCTTATCCATCAGCTTACGCCGCTATCGGTAAGTGGGCACGGCACGCTGTCAGCGCTGGGCATGGCATCTGCGTACTCACACTGCCGTCGGTTCCCATCATGTCCCACCCACAGAAGCGAGACGGACCCGTTGGATGGCGCCGCATACTCCGCCGCTTATTACCGCCGAGTTGCCTGCCACCACGACCACACCCTACACGCTGTCGGCCTTGGCCTCGGTTGCCGCACGGCTCACTACAAACGCGTCGCCTGTGCCAGTCTGCGCGACCACAGCGGCTCACCCTGCGCCACGCCCGGTGCCTCTTTCGCTGCACACGGCACTGCACTATCGCGCTTATGCCACAACGCCATATCAGCCGCTGCCATCGATTTCCCAGCCAGAGCACACACCTGTGCTACACCGTCCACTGACACCGGAGGAATCGCCGATATCATCATCGTCGTCGTCGTCGTCGTCGTCGTCGTCCCTGTTCCGTCCGCTGGAGACTTTGTAAGTATAGTTAGCATAATCCGAGTATGCTTATGGCATCTGACGCATGAACGTGCCTGTGACTCTCAGTCCTCCAAGCGCGCTCCCGTCCATCAACCGGCTTAACCTACCCCGAAGCGAGCCTGCTCTGCCCACTGGCCAGCGACTCGGCCCTCTGCCGCCCATCGTGTCCTCACCGCCCAGTCCCATCAGCCCAGTGCACAAAGATCGCCACTTTCTACTCAGCGCACCTGGCAACACCTGCCCCAAACCCGCGCTTCCAACGATCGGCAATAAGCCGAACCAGGTGACACCGCCGTATCCACTGTTGCCTTTTGGCGAAGGTGCCCATTCAGCAAAACGCCAACCCGCAAGTGCACACGACCGCTCACTGGACGTGCTAGCCAGCGTCTGCACGGATATCCTTGAGCAGGACCCGCCTGCACCGGCCCCATGGCCACGGCGGCGGTCCATGCCGTTTGATCCGGTGCGCGATGAGGTGCCGCTGAGCCACATCGTCTGCTAGGCTGCCAACCAGCCTGTTGCGCCACCATTTTCAGCGCTTTTCTTGATACTTTGCATCCTCTTTTGCCGCACGACCGGCTCACTCGAACACTCTTTGCATTTGCTTTTCGTCGCACTACCTATTCTACGTGTATCCCGAAACGTTCATTCATTCGTGCGTACTTGCATGTGTGCACATTCCTGTTGCATCAGTGCCTACCATGGCTATTAAACCAAAACGCATTGGAAAACGTTGCCGCTGTCTCTCTGGGAATGGTGCAGCCACAGTCACAGTGTGGTGGCGTGGGCGGAGCGCCACTGGTGCATGGCTCTTTCGCAATTACACCGCCCGCCACCGCCTGCTTACCGCACCTACCCGCCACTAGCGTCCATCTCTGTTTATAGTCAAGTCGCGTCGCCATGGCCGTTCAATCCGGGGGAGACCTCATATCGATGCTGATAACCGCCTGGACGGTGGTTACCTGTTTGGCCGTCACACTGTTTCTCCTACTCTCCGGACACGGGCACTTGGCAGTGCACTCTCCGCGGTTTGCACCCATGCATAAGCTTACGCCCAAGTCCTGGAGCGAGCTAGTACGTGCTCCCATATTGGACGGCAACGTTGCAGACCGTCTAACGTGAGCTGTGTGGCGCATGCGTGTGTGTGTGTGTGTGTGTGTGTGTGTGGTTGGGGTCTGGCGTACAATGACGCGTACAGCTTAGCGCTGGAAGGAACGGATATCTTGTTGGCAGGCTGCCCTATGCAAAAGACGAGCCAGAGTACGGCTCCTCCTATGCCGGCTTCATCCCGGTGCGCCAGTGTGCCGGCGAAGCACGCTCGGACGACTGCAGCTCATTGTAGGTGTCGTCCTCCGCTCGTCATGCTCCGCCGCTGACTTGTTCGAGCCAGGTTCTACTGGTACTTTCCGGCCGAAAAGCCGGTGGCCCCTTCTCCCTCCCAAACGCCACTTATCATGTGAGGACAAACATGTTTCTGCGCTCGCGTGCATACACGTAGGCTGATTGGACCGCCATGCTGCAGCTGGCTGCAAGGCGGGCCAGGCTCCAGCTCCATGCTGGGTCTTTTTAACCAGGTAGCTAGATCCGCTCCAGGTACGGTAGCGTACCTACTAACGGTGCTTGCTACAAATGCCAGCATGGACCGTTCAGCGCATCAAGCAACAAGGAGCTAGTCCGCCGCAAGGTTGCCTGGACCCGTCACTATGATGTAATCTACCTGGACCAGCCTGTGGGCGCAGGGTTCAGCTATGCGGCACCTGGCTTCAACGCCTCCCGCACTCTACAGCGGGCACGTCGCCATGCAAATCTGGGTGCTTTTGGTGAAGATCTGCCAGAGATTACCTTGTCGCCTGAGGAATGTCGTGCTGCCGGTTACGTCACTACCGAGGTGGAGGTTGGCCGGGATGTCCTGAGCTTCCTTGCCCGCTTCTACCAGATTTACCCGTCGCTACGTGAGCGGCCGCTTTATGTTACAGGTGAGTCGACCTGGTACCAACAGATGGCGCGCTTGCAAGTGTATTTACCGTCCATCGCTTGCAATGCACACGCACCATCGACAGGCGAATCGTACGCTGGCAAATTTGCCCCTGCTATTGCACGCAGCATTATTCGGCACAACCATTTGTCTGCACCAAGTATGTTGTATGCAATGCTGCGTTGGTAGACTGTCCGTCTTACTCATGCACTGGCCTTGACAGCTGATCATATTCCACTAGCGGGCATTGCCATCGGTATGGCCGGTGGTATACACTTGTGCGTTTGTGTTTAGCTGACGCTGTTTTTGCCCACATTAACGCTAGGTGACGGGCTCAGTGTTCCCGAAGTGCAAGTGCTTTATCATGCCAAGATTGCTCTTGCATTTGGTGCGTAGACCTGATACGCACATGGCATTGATGTCTATAACCATGCCAATGCATTCTGTCGATCCGTTGGCACAGGTTTGATTTCGCCTTCGCAAGCAGAGGCGTTGCAGAAACTATGCAACGAATCATCAGCGCTTGCCTTGCGTCAGCGTTACGAAGAAGCGCGCCAAAAGCGTGATATGATGTTTACTCGCTTTTCCGAATACACGGGCGGAGTCAACTGGTACGATATTCGCAAACGCGATGTACCCAAGAACAACACGCTTGTGGACGCGTTTCTTGAGCAGCCCAGCGTTGTTTCCTCCCTCAACGCAAACGGACGTACATGGTTCAGCGATCCGAATACGAAAATGTGCCTTTATGTAAGCTGCGCCTTTTTTTAGCGTATGCTGTACACAGCAACTCACGCATTTGCACGCGTAGGATGACATTATGCAGTCGGTTGCCGACCTGTTCCCCGCTATTCTAAGCCATTGTCGTGTTCTCCTCTTTCAGGGTAAGCGGGCATATTCGATCTAGTTTTATTATCCTGCATTCGTTCTCTTACGCCAGATGCATCAAGGTCAATTTGATTTCCGTGATGGCCCCATGGGTAACGAAGCGTGGATCAGACAGTTGGACTGGCCGGGCCGCGATGGATTCAACAGTGCTCCACGCAAGGTAGGTGTCCGTATGTGCTGGCGCATCGACCATCGAGTCTGATTATGGTGCAGCCATGGCGTATTTATCCTGAGCCTGGCGGTCTAAGCGGCTATGCCACCGAGTATGGCAATCTCAGCCATGTAGTTCAGCTGAGCGCCGGTCATTTTGCTGGCATGGATTCGCCCGAGGCCACGCTCCAGATGCTTGATCGCTGGATCCATGGTCGTGCCATTGCCGATTAGAAGGTGGTGGATGTAAATGTGTACAGTTCTTATGTGTGCATGTGTGGTGATGTGCACTGGATAAACTGGTCGTTGTTGTCGCTTTGGGCCGATGCAGGCCGTGCCCGACGGACATTGTCTGTGTGTGTATGTGTGTACCGCGTTGTTGACCGCCGCTCCGCCTCTGCCTTTTCCTCGCCGCTTTTCGTCGATCCATTCCTGCCGTTGTGCATCAACGCCGTCGCTTTCTTGTCAGTCGTCCGCCACCCTTGTCGCCATGACCAGCCCGCTTGTCCGCGTAAGTGTCGCGCGCCTATGCACGACAGCGTGTGTTTCGAGACAGCCTGCGCAGATCCGCGTGGCTATATAGTCCAACCAAGTTTGGCTAACCGCTTGCGCCGCTTCTGTCGCCCGCTCGGACTGCCTCCTGGCAACCGCGCTCCTGGCAATGCCACGTCCATCTTGGATGTATATGTACGCTGGCGCAGTGTGCCCGCTGGGGTGCTCTTGGTACTGGCATCGTGTACGGCTTTGTGCACCGCCGCTCGCTCACGCGCCAGGTGGCTGAGGAGAAGGTGGCAGCCGAGTATGCGCGCAAGGAGCGCCTTATTGCCGACGCCAAGGCCGAGTACGCTAGGCTGTACCGTCCCGTGTCTACCGGTGGTGGTGAGTGTCTGAGCGCGATACGAGAATGCAGACTGGATGCTGGCCGTTTTACAGCATGGCGGCCTGTCTTTATGTACACGTACCGGTATACTCACCCGCCTGATGCGTGCGTGCGCTCTAGTGATCACCGATCCGGAGAATCCGGCCTTTGATCTTGAGGCGCTTCTGAAGCACGCCGAGACTACGCAAGCCTAATCGCACGCGGCCCTGCACCGGCGTTTGTCGCACTCGCCATCGTGCTCTCTGTGTACGCACGACCAATCGGCCGGCGCACTCGCTATTCTTTACCGCTACACGCCACTGCGTTGCACTTCGTGGCTGGGAAAAGTGAAATACACCCCGATACCGCGTTCGTCCTTCACCGTGTATCATGGCGAGTCAGTCGGGCAGATGATATAATCGTGTTGCGCAATTGTGGCGCGGCCAAGGTGCGGCCTGCTCTTTGCAGGCGCAGCGCAGCGGCTTATCGATAGGTGTGAGATGTGTAGGAGACGCATAGAGTGGTGCGGATAGGTGATGAAGCGAAAGCGGTCGCAGGCCTGGCTGCGAAATGAGGTGTACACGCATTTCATCAAAGGGTGAATGTATGTATGTTCTCCGCAGGACGCGGCGCAATAAAGGCTGAAAGGGCACGCAATAGTGGCGGGCAAATGTGACGAGATAGGGCTAAGCTGAGAAAATACCGATCGTCAAAGAAACAGCGCAAGAATAAGTGAACAGGAGGAGAAACAGGCATAATGGATGCGAGGCGATGTGGCTATTGCGCAGACGAGGAAAGTGCACGAATGGATAACATGTAGATATGGCGACAAGCGCCAAAACAAACGCGAAAGGGCGGCGGGTAGAGGTGGATGTTCTACAGCTGCTGCTGCTGCTTCTGCTGCTGTTTCTTGTTGCTGCGTCGTCGGAAAAAGTTGGGCAGGGAAGGTCGCTGTGGATCAAACAGGTGGCTGGTGAGCGACGGTGCAGACGCAAACGCGATACAAGGCACGCAGTGCAGACACTCGCTAATCGACAGCACGCTTACAACAGGGATGCAACACGCAGCGCGACCTACCTGCAGACGCATGTGGAAAAGACAAACGCAAAGGAAAGGAAAGAAACGGCAGAGACTAGACTGCGCGTACCTTAGCTGACTTCTGCATAGATGCATTGAGGCCATTAATGGACCGCCGAGTGCTCAGCTTGGGCGAGGCAGATTTGCTCTCGGGCGAGAGCAACTGGAGCGGCGGCACCGCCTCAATCTCTGGCAGCAAAAAGGACCCATGGTCAGGGCTGTTGGAGGCCGTATCGCCATTCTCCTGGAAGCTGGTCATGGTCATCGAGTTGCGGTTGCTCACGTCACTCGGGCGCACGGTCAGCGCCATCGAGGTGTCGTTGAAGCTGACATCCGCGTCGTTGGCGTAGATCTGGCTGTTGTCAGCAGACTCGGACGGAATGCCCAGCTCGTCGTCGGCAACCGCGCTCTTGCGATTGCGTCGGCGGATGGCACGGCTAAGGCGACGCAGCGCCTGCGGCGTGTGTGGGCGCACGGTGCCGTTGCCACGGAGCGCGCTCACAACACGCTTCAGGCCTGACTTGCGCTTGGTGGCGGTGGACGGGGCCAGGGACGCGGCCATGCTGTCGTTGGCGAGGTGGTGATCGTCCAGTTCCTGCGATGTGTCCATGTACGGCGTCACCTCAAGATCGGGGATCTTTGGCCGGCGATGGAACAGCGTGCGGAAGAAGGCATCGGTACCGGCAAACGGCCGGCTGCGCGTGCTTCCGCTGGCATGCGTGCTGTGCATACCATGCTTGGTGCTGGCGTCGAGGCTTATGCCGCTGGCATTGGCATCGTCATGGCCAGCGTCGTGACCGTTAGCATGACCGTTGAGGGCAATGCCGTTGCTCAGAGCGCCGTTAGTGAGAGTGCCGTTTGGCGTACCGTTTGGCGTGCCGTTGTTGCTGGCCATGTCCATGGTGACCTTGCGTAGCACCCGCTGCATCTGCATATTCTTCTCCAACAACTCCTGGCGTTCCAGCCGATGCTGCAGCGTAGCCGCCTCGTACTCGTCGATACGCGCCTCGTAGTCGTCGCGTTCAACATCGGACGCGCGGATCACGCGACGCAGCTCGAGCACCAGCTCATCAGAGGTCATGTTGATCTCATCGACGGGCGTTGTGTAGTCGATGCGCATCATCTCACGACGCAGGTCTTTGATGCGACGCCGGTCACGGTTCAGACGCTCGCGCAGGATCTCCACCTCGCTGAGGGCAACCTGGCGCTCGCGCTTGACATCGCGTGTCTCGCGGCATGCCCGCTCCAGCTCCATGAGCAGCTGCCGCAGCCGGGCAAGCTCGTCAGCACGCATCCTCTCCGCTTCGACGCGTGCCTTGTCAAGCCGCTGCGATTTGGTGCGCTCCAGCTGAAGCTCCTGTTCCAGCGTGTAGATCTCCTTGCGGACCGTCTCGAGCTCAATCACCAGCAGCTGTGTGCGCGCCTCGGTAGCCGAAGACATGGACTCGGTGCGGGACTTTTCTGCAAGAAGACTGCGGTGTGCAGCATCCAGCTGTGTGGCAAGAACGCCCACGTCAGTACATGCTGCAGCAATCGATCGCCCACGTGACCGCCAATGCCTACCTGATGCATCAGATCGCTGCACGTCTCAGACTCGCTACGCAACTGCTCCCGAACACCCTCCAACTGGGAGAGCAGCTCGCGTACGCGCGTGTTAGCAGTAGCCTCCTTGTCGGCAAACGTGTCAGCCCGCTGTCGCTCAGCACGCGTCTCGTCCTGCGCAGCATCCAGCTCCTGCAGCAGCTGGCGGACGCGCGACGCTTCCGCCGCCTCGCCGCGTCGGCCTTCCTCAGCCAGATTGCGTTCGCGGCTGAGTTCCTGGCGTAGCAGCTCCAGTTGCTTGGTGACAGCATCGGACCGCTCGCGCTCCGTGATCGTCTCCTGCCGCGACTCGGCCAGCTCAGCCAGAAGCTCCTGCATCCGCCCTGCTTCGGCCGTCTCGCGCACGCGGCCCTCCTCGACATGCGCGCGCTCGCGATCCAGCTCGGCCTGCAGCAGCTCCAGCTGCTTGGTGACGACGATAATGCGCTCACGCTCCGTCTCCGTCACAATGTGCGATGTCTTGAGCTCCTCCTGCAGGCTGCGCACGCGTAGCTGTTCAGTCTCGTGCTGCACAGTGACTTCGCGAATCTCAGTCTGATAACGCTCCAGCTCTTCCTTGAGTGCCGTGACCTGAGCGTGCAGCACGTCGTTCTGCTCAAGTGCGGTGCGGCGTGCAAGGTCAGCCTGCTCGCGCTCGTGTGCCAGCTCATCGCGCAGCGACACAATCAGGCTGTCGGCGGTCTCGCGGCGCTGTGTCATCTCCGACAGCTCGATGCGCAGGTGCTCCAGTTCGGCCTCCAGCGCCACAATGCGTGCATCGCGCTCGGCCAACTGAGCCAGTCGCTCCTCGAGCTCACGACGAAGCCGGGCAATCTCTTCGTTGCAGGCCTCGTGTATGTCGCTGTCGTCGCCTTGGTCGCACTGGATGGCCATCTCTTGCTTGACAGGGACGCTGGCTTCCTTCTGCGCCAGTTCCTTGCGTAGCCGCTCGGCAAACGCCAGCTCCATCTGGCTGATCTTGGAGTTCATCAGCTCAGTCATCTCTTCGCGGATTTCGGCCTCACGGCGCGCCAGGCGTGCCTCAGCCTCCATCCACTTTTGACGAAGCTCGGTGATCTGCTCCAGCAGCGACTCGATATACTCGTCCTGTTCGTCCGGATCCTCGTCGGTGGCCGCCAGCGACGGGTACAAGTCATAGTCATCGTTGCCACGACTGGCCGGACGACGGCGCCGGTAGCCATCCTTGGTCATGGTCACCTCGCGCGCAGCTGCAGCAAAGCGCAGCACATGACTAGTCTCGTGATAGTTGGTGTCGAAGGGGTTCAGGTTGACCACCATCGTGGCGCGGCCCTCGCCAAAGAAGAAGCCTTGGAACAGTTCCGTCAGCTTGCTGTGTCGGTACGGCACCACAATCGGCTTTCCGGGGTTGGCCTGATTGTGTCGCAGGGCCTCCAGACACTGGCCAAGCACCATCAACGACTGGTTGACCTTGCCGGCCTCCTTCAGCCGCTGACCGGTGTTGTGCGTACGCTTGTTGCGCTCCTGTCCGGCCAGATCGACGATGGACATGCGGCACATGGCGACCTCGTCCAGCCGCTCGAGCAGCGTCTCTTCCGTCACATCGTTGGGGATCTTGAGCAGCTTGACGGTGAAGATACTGTGGCTGCGACTGCTAGTCTGGTTGAGCAGCGTCGAAAAGACCGTGCGGTTCCGCTTTCCGACCTCAAGCACGGCATACGCTTCCTCAAGCGAGCGCACATGCACTTCGCGCAGACCATGCATGTACTTGGCTCCGGTTGCCGGGCAGTGCGTGATGATCAGATTCTTGCGCCGCTCGGTCTGGTTAGGCTCCATACGCTTATCGACGGGCGGCGGCTCAGTGTGCAGCAGATCGTACGCCTTTTCCGTGTAGATTTCTGCAAACGAAACCCAGACAGAGTAGTAGTAGCGCTCGTCGGCCAGCACAGCCTCCTCGTCCAGCACGCCGGGCGTGGCCACATCAGCCGCCAACTGCTGCACAGTAAGTGGGGGCTCCTTGCGCGCCGCACGCTTTGGACGATTGGCCGCCTGAATGGCGTTGGTCGCACGCAGCAGCGCCTCGGTGCTGTCACCCCCTAGATCGTCGCACATCTCAACCTCGCAGAAGCGAACCGGGCGCATCTTGAGATTGGTAGTGCGGCCGGCAATGGTAGAAAAGAGAACCTGCAGAGAGCGGGGCAGCAGGCCCGGATCATCCTGCTCGCCCTGGACGGTGTACGTCTTGCCCGAGTTGGTCACACCGTAGGCGAACACTAGCGCATCACGGCCACGCCTCAGCAGATCTTGTACCAGCGGCAAAGTCGTTTTGCGGAACAGATGCTGCTGCTCTGCATTGTACGGGAATACACGTGCGAAGCTAAACATCTCCGGCACACGGTTGCGTGCCTTTAGATCATCCTCGGGCGGGATCAGCAAGGTGTCTGTCTTGTTTGCGACGCGCAGATAGGTTGGATACGGATTGTGCTCGTCCAGCTCCTCTGCCTCCTCTTTAGGCGGAGGGCGGATGCGCAAAAAGGTCTGCAAGACACACGACCATACCGAGTTAGCAACGACGCTTCGATGCAACGGCCATCACCGTTGCGGTTTTGTGCTTAGCGTAGCTACCTGAATTGCCTCGCCATCCTTGGCAAACTGCGGCTGTAAATCGCCGCTACGCCGTCTGCCCAGGGATGTGCCCGGGCGTGAAGAATAACGCGACTGCGCCCGAGACTGAGGCCTTGACCGACTGTTATTGGGACTGGCGGCATAGAGCGGCTGCCGCCGGGCGCGGGACGGCGCGCGTGGCCCGCCAGGGGCCGTATGCCCATCGTTGGATGAGCGTGCGTGCTCGCCCGTGGGCGAAAGCACGCGATTGGTCGTCTCTGGAATGGTCGACATGACTAGGTACTAAGCAGCGATTATTGGCCTTGCCGCCTGTCGACGTAGTCCTATTGGCGATGACACCGCAGGCGGGTGGTATATTAGCGCTAGGTGGCGAGGTAGCGTCGGAGTAGATAGAGAAGGGAATGCCGCCGAAAGTGCAGCGCTGTCCACAATGGGCAATGCAGACACCGAGACAGTGGGGATGGTAGCGAGGGATGCGGAGAAAGATGTTGGCGCGTTTGCAGGTGATGCCGGCACTGCAGCAGGTGCAGTCGTAGGCTGTATGCGTGCTATGGACCGCGCAGCCGCAGGTAGTCTATGCGTCTGTGCAGGACAAAGTCTAGACGACGTTGCAGCGCTTTGCTGGAGCACAGCGTAGGTGTACACGCACACGCACGTACACTCGCGGGCAAGAAAGCAAGGAAAGCGAGCAGCAGTTGGGGAAAAGTGGGAACGGACAAAGGAAGAGAACGGCAAGCGTAAGGCGGTGGCGAAGGATGAACGCGGGGGAAGTGGAGGAAGGCAAGGAGAGGTGTACTAGTGTGCTCAAAGCCGGAAAGACGTTGAGTCAGTGCATAAACGTACACCCACGCATACATCCACTGAAGCTGATGGAACAAACCAAAGAGAGAGGGAGGCGAAAGAAGGGAAGCATGCGACTGTGCTGCTGTTCTCGGTGCCGCCACCACCATCACCGCCACTATCATCGCTATTATCGCTCCTATGACCGCTGCAAAGAAAGACCACAGCAGGCCAGGAAGAGACCAATGGCACTCTGCCCGACCATGGCCAGGGATCCAAGTCACCGATGGCCGCAAAATTAGAAGCACATGGCATGTGTATGAGTGTGTGTGTGGGTATGCTCTGGCCAAGGTGACCAGACCACACCCACGCATGCATGCTACAATGCGGGTGAGGGCCTTCGCCGGCACTGCTGGCGCTATGGTGGCCTGCGTAAACTTACCCGAAAGACGAAACCGGCGCTGGGTCACACCGCGTGATGTGCGTATATGGCGACCAAGCGTGTAGAAGGGCTGGGCGAGTCAGACAGACTAAAGGGCGCAAGTGTATGCGTGAGCGGCGAAGGAGTCGTAAGTGCCAGACGTCGGCGCGGAAAAAGTGTATACTGCTCTCTCCAAGCGTGCGAGCCCGCGGCGTGCGCTTTCACGGCGAGAACTGCACGCGTGCTCATAGCGGGCGGCGTTGGTCCGGAATAGCGCATGACTGGGTCGACACGTGTAGAAGCGAATGTGGTGGTATACTCACGGTCAATCCACGCGTGCTAGCATGCACACGGCCGATGGCAAGTGCCCTCCCGTCGAGTGGCTGGCGCAAGTGGTGGCTGGCGGCGTGCGTACCTAGCGCTGCATGCCCATGCAACTACAGTAGCGCTGGCTGGGTCGTGGGTCAAATAGCGATGAAATACGTCGGCACAAGGGTAATAAGAGCAGAGAGGGTGGCGGCGCGTCGATGGTTCATAGGCAGCTAGCCGTCAGGCGCCTGCGCCAGACAGGCGCGGCATTTATTTGCCTAGAGGCTGATGCTGCCCATGCCGTCATGGGTCGTGCGCCACGGGCGTGACCATGCCGCGTAACCGGTGTTGCCGCGGCTGCTACCGCTGCTGGCACACTGGCACGGCTGCACTGGCGGTGGCGATGGCGGCTGCGACTGCATCTGCAAGCGGACAGCGGTACTTTGCGTCAGGCGCTGCACGTCTAACGGTCAGGGTTACACCGCAAGGACAGCGATGGCAACGAGGCTACGCTGAAGGGCAAAGGTGGGTACCCCAGCTGCGACAGCGACGGTGACCACGTCGGGCTCATTGGTACATGGCCCGCGACGCCATATCGGGTATCGTCGCCGGGTAGCATGCAACCGACCGACAAAGCACGCGCACGCCATTTGGAATGTTGTCGGGCATCACGGGACCACACTACACACTGGCAAGAGAAAGGGAGCAGCTTCATTCCGAGTCTAGGTGCCGGCCGGTTTCCCATGCATCCATGAAAACGGCCTACTTGGCAGTGTCATGCGGCCGACCATTGCTTGCAGCAGCCGCTGTCTTGGTGCCGTTGGCCGTGGGTCGGCCGGTCGACTGCACCGGCGGCTGCGTCTGGAGTGCATCGTCGACCACCTCGCTGCGGCCCTGCTCGACCGACGCCTCCTCGGGGCCGTCGTGGCTGCTGCTCGTGCTCTGCGATTCCACGCGCTGCTTGAGCTCGTTTCGCTCAGACTGCGGTGCAAGATCACGTTAATGCCGGGCTTGATCGTCACATGCGGCTGCAGAATGGCCCGCAAAGGCCACGTCTTATCGCATACCTGCAATGCACGACAAAGATCCTCCAGCTTTTGGCGTTTTTTCTCGCTGGTGCTCAGCATCTTTTGCGCCCGCTTGCACTACCAGCGCCGCAATTAGCCCAGTGTCCCGTGCACCGCCCGACCACGTGCACCTACTTCCTCGGCCATCTCAAGAATGTTGCGGTTCATCGTATCCGTCTTGACACGCAGCGTTGCATTTTCCTTCTCTAGCCGCTTTGTCTTTTTGGTCATCTGCTCATCCAGCCGCATTAGCACATGTCAGCTTGGGCAAAAGGCATCGGCAAATGGTCCGCGCGACGTCACAGGCCGCGCACCTGTTCCATCTCGCTGCGAAACGTGGTGAACAGCTCGTTGCTCTTGTTCAGCGTCTCCTCGACCTGACGGAATTTTTCCACATACACACTGAGCTGCTTGCGGAGTTCGCCCTCTGTGCGCACAAACGTTGCCACCTGGTTGCGCAGCGACGTGTTCTGCGCGACGGCGGCATCGGCCATTTAGCCATCACGCAACATCTGCAGTCCGCTCTGCCGCTCGCTCCCACCTTGCTGCCCTCCTGCTCGGCGAGCTGGCGCTGTTGCGCAAGCCTTGCTTCAAAGAGCTGCAGCTCTAAATCTTTGCTGCGCATTACACAGTTGAAATGCTTTTCACGCAGCTCATACTGCTCCAAGAAGCCGCGAAGTTTCTCACGCATGCTGATACCATCCCGCATAGACGTGTTAGCGTATTGGCGCACAAGCGTTAGTCATGTAACGTCCCAGGCAACAGTCCAGTCGACACCACCTTGACTGCGTACTTACACAATTCCGTCGGCACGCTGTCTTTGCTGTTGGTCTTCATCCGTATCGCCTGACGTGGATCTGACCGTGCGAAGTGCATTCTCAAATTGTAGCGTAAGCTCCTCGCGTTTTCGCTGTTCTTTGACGGCTAACAGATTGCCCTCGTCCTGGCACCGCCATCACCGCCAGTGATTAAGCGTTAGCAGACTGTTCGATTTTGAGCATGCCACGCCAGACACGTACTTTGATGCGCTTATTCTCCCGCTGCAGCTCACGACACAGGCGCTCCAGCCGATGCTTGACCGACAACTCACGATCCAGCCGACTAAATGCTATCGCCGACAAACGCAGGGGCCCGAACCGGTGGCCGATCAGCTGTCCGACCGTCGGCGCGTCTTGCCACCCTGCGTCCAAACCGTTGCCTACCCGTGTCCTTTTCACACGCCAAGATCGTTTCCCGCATTCTGGACTGCGTACACTCGTACTCGAGACGTTTCATGTCCAAGAACAAGCGCATATATCGCTGATGCAGTGTAACCAGCTTTTCCGACTGATCCCCCTGGGCGCGTATCATTTGCATCATCTCATGGTTTGTCTGCTGGATCGACTCGACTGGTGGTGCGGCATGACGAACAACGTGTCCCTGTGTGAGCTTGCCGACCAGACCAGCACCGCTCAAAGCCACCAAGCGTCAACCGCCGTCGACTCACTTATCTCCTGTCCTTCCTCGGCCGACGTAAGCTCGCCCAGGTCCAGGTCCTCGATCCGACTGGGGAGCTCGTCGGCCATGATTTCCGCCATGTCCGGCGCATGCCCAGCCTGACGCGCAGACGTCGTCAGCCACCGCCGGCGGATCGCCTCGGGCGTCCCGCGTGTGCTGCCGTCCCCCCACGCACCTGCACGCTCCTTGTGCTGCTGGCGACATCGCCATTGACAGCATCGCATTCACCGTCGCCGTTGGCATTGGCCACACGGCGGGCCGCCTTGACGGTCACCGAAGTCATGCGAGTGGTTGCCACAGCGCTGGCCGCGGTCATTCGGTTAGATTATGTAGCAGGTGCGGATTTGTGCTGCGGTACAGCAAGCGGCGAAAGAGGAATGCGCCGGTCGATCGGTTGTTGGCACGCAACTGAATGATGTGCGGGTGAAGTGCGGAAGGCAGAGCAGGATGCTACACGGTGACTGTCCGCAACAGACAGGAAAAAGGAAACACAGACGGGTCCAGTCGGCTACTGGTGGTCGGACCAACATAGCAACTCGGTCTACCTTTGCATAGATGCGTCTGCATTGGCGGCCAATGCATATGGACGTATGCATATAGCCATGCAATGCACGGCAACGACCGGCGACCAGCGTAAGAAAGCTCAGCAAATAGATCATCGCCATAATGTCGCTCAGCATGGCAAAATCACTACGCATACACTGTGTCGTAGGTTGGCTGGAATAACGTGGAAGCACGCGTGTGCTCTTTAACAAATAGCTAATCAAAGTTAATCGAGGAGATAAACGATGGCGCCTGCTTAGTGTGAGGTGGGGAGTGAAGGCACCGGCGGAATAGCACGCCGCGACTTTTTGGCTGCACTACGACGACTGCCGGAACTTGCTACGCCGTTGGCACCGGCTTCTGCGTCATCATTGTCGCCAGCCTCATCCTCTTCGTCCTCTTCGTCCATAAGCTGACGAGCACGCTCCATCGCCTCGCGCATGTTGTAATGCTGAGCTCGCTTCTTTTCAAATTGCGCATGCTTTTCCCGCTCTAGCGCATCCGATAGGTCGCATTAGCGCCGGTGCCAGCCGACCATCGTAGCCACACGCAAAAACCCACCCTCCTCTGTCATGTGCTTGGTTTCGTCGTCTTCGCTCTCGATATCCGACACCCAGTCTTCCTGATGCCGAGCGGTACTCGCTTCCGCACCGGGCGTCAAATGGGCCGGTTCGCTCAGTGCAAGTGGTGGCATATCTATGCGCATTTGTTAGCATACAGCGACCAGGGTTTTGTCGTTTCTGCCGCTGCCCTGTCCACCACACACCATCAATATCATCCATGGCACTGTCCTGCAACTCTGGATCCTTGCTTGGATCATAGTACACATACGGTGTCTTTGGCTCGTCAATTTTCATTTTGGCCTGACCGCGCTGCGCTTCAGTGATCAGCAGGCTGGCCTCGTCCCACTTGAGTCTGCGCATGCCACACCGATCAGCGTCAATGGCCGGCCATCTCGTCTCAGTTCGCCAGACGCCAGTAACGCGCCGTCTGCTCTCGGACGCCACCGGGTAGAGCGTGTGACGCACCGCGGTGACTTGCACTCTTTCTCAAACTTAATACTGGGTTTCTTCAGGATTCCACGCGCTGGCGGTGGCTTCAGCGAGGAAGCGGTAACCTGCGCTACCGGTTCCACATCTTGGATGATTTCGTCGTACTGTGAACGAGTGGGCGACGACATGGCGGTTGAAAGGGCGACGGGCGATGAGACGGGGAGAGTTGCGTGCTGAAGCGCGCACACATGGACGTCATTGGTTTGAAAGATTCAGCACATTACCGCCACAGTAGGATGGCCAATGTTACCACTACTGCTATTGCAACGTGCTTGGCTGGAAATGATGGCGCACAACGCCATTCAGACAGCGCCTGAAGCCTGCCATTTATTCATCAAGCGCCTGCGCTCGTTTGTCGCCGTCGCAGTCAAATTTGCAACGACGAACCGCTCTGCAATTGCGAAATAGCAGCGCACAGGGCTGGCATTGGCGATAAAGCATAGATATTTGTGATGGTTGATAGTGATGCAACAATAGTGTGGCGTCCGTGGATGCCGTTAATCTGCGTAAAAAAATGACTCAATGTACTGGCTGCGAAATTGTTCGCGCAGCAACATCGAGGTGACGGTGGCTGTGGCGCAGTTATATAAGCCAAGTAGCATGGAAAAGACGTGCGCGCTCCGCACTCACCGTCCGTCAGATGAAGCCACACAGGGATGATGCCATTCCGGGTGCCGTCAAGTGCCGCGGTCAGGCTGTAGGTCATGCTGGAAAGGGTCGTTACAATCAGGTAGATAAAGGCGCCCCTGATGATGGCGGCACATTCACTAGACTGCACAAAGTGTGCTTGTTTGCAAAGCGGCCGGAGCATAAGGTAGCTGAGAAATGCGTTCTGCAACATAGTGGCAATGCCTTTGATGATGTACGGGAGCAGGTAGAGGACTAGCGGCTGGCACAGAAAGCCGACGTGCCGATCAAAATTGTTGACATAGCTTGACCACACTAGCGCGCCCGCGCTGGGTACTTCAAGTAGCGCGCTGACGGCCAGGATAATGCGGTAGCGTTCGCTGTTGGCGAGACATGCTTTGCTCAGTAGAATGAGCGTGGCGCACAGGCTGGAAAGGTAGAGAGTAATGGTACTAGCAAGAAAAACGGATGGACAGTGAACAGCGGCATGCAGCGTAAAGCCCGTCAGGACTGCGCCGAGACCGAATGCAGCCTGCAGGATACGTAACAGGCCAATTGCAGTGCGTTGCTTTGCATACACCATATCGCTAATGGCGGCACATAGGCTGCTGGAAAGAACATAGCAGGTAGCGGTGGTCACCAAAAGATTAACGTGCAGCGAGTAAAAAGCGCGATCAAGAACGTGCATCTCGTCCGGCGAGATCTTGCTTTCGCGACAATGAATGAAATATGGACAGATGAGTGTGAAAAGAGCTAGTGAGGCTGCGGATAAC
The DNA here is from genome assembly GCA_003614735.1 of Thamnocephalis sphaerospora. Lineage (NCBI taxonomy): Eukaryota > Fungi > Zoopagomycota > Zoopagomycetes > Zoopagales > Sigmoideomycetaceae > Thamnocephalis > Thamnocephalis sphaerospora. The sequence continues at coordinate 42,031 of KZ992432.1, read as the reverse complement.
GTGCTCGTAAAACGAGCGGCAACAGCTACTTAAATGGAATGCAATAACGGTGCATAGGAGAATGAAAGTAAGGGCTTTGGCGAGCAGACAGCATAGGTGGTAGCGCCTACGTAGCCCGGAACGTGACCGCAACGTTCGGATGCTAGTCTGACAATGTTTCGCCTTACATAGTGCTGCACGGCTATCCGTTGCTATTCCTGTTCCCTCGCCGCTGACTCGTGCCAGCTCGGGCTAGGCGTGTCTGCGCTCGCCTGCGGAAAGGCGCAAGGGGGACGCAAGCGTACTGGCGCAGAGGAAGTAGAGACTAGCGTGTCGTCGGCGCTATACCGGCGTTTGTGCACCTCACGTTTCTGTATGTTGCTTTTGTATAACCTGTGTTGCCGCAAGACCGTAGATTCCGTCCACTTTCAGGCGCGTGTGAACGCGCAAGGAGCAACAAGGGACCTTCAAACGGCGTTGGATAGGCACGGGGTAGCCGTGTGCGCTTATCAGGCCATGGTATTGCCATGGCTGCCGTGTGGCCTCGACCGCCGTGGCATTTGTCTGGTGCGCCAGGATGGCATGGATAACATGCCTGCCGTGTCTGACATTGCTCACAAGCATCTGCCTGCCGTTGCCTCTCCAATACATCCTCTGTGCGGGCAGGCCAATGCTGGCTCTGCTTGCAACACGTCTCAGACGTCTCCTGGAAGAGGAGGCCATTTGGACGGGGCAAGACCAAGCTGCCTACTGCTGCTGTGGTTGAAATCCTGGAACATACAATAAACCTGGCTGCAGATGCTAAGCTGTTGCGCGAAACCCATCGAAAAGCTACTACACATTGGTGCGCCCACGCATGCATCGGTGTACGTTCCTATCCTCCGATGATGCGCTGTGGCGGCTAACAGGTGATACTGGATGTTGCAGCGTCACTGCGGCGCCAGGCATAGACGGCCTCAATGGATTGCCCTATTGGGTATTCCAACGCACACGACTGTTGCCGTGGCGGCCATCTCGAACGAGCGATTCCGACGGCTCTGCACGTGCCTGCGTGTGTGCGGAGACCTGTAGATGGCGTAATAGATGGCCGGTATGGTACCCACGTCAAATGGTCACCCTCGGTAGTCGCGCTATTGTCGCGCAACAGTATCATGGCCGCAGTCGTTGGTCCTACGGTTGTTTGCATAACCAATGGTGTGTAATCGGTGGTGTACACTTTTGGGAGTCTCAAACTATCATAACGTCACTTGATTCCGCGTGTTCTGCCAATGGCCACGCTGCACTCCTAGCGGTTATGGTATGCTTCTGTTTGGCCCCACGCCTTCCTGGCATTGACTCGACCGCCATCGCACAACCAGGCCCGCGCTCGACTTTGTATATTTGCGTATGCGACATTGCATCACCGCATCACACGAATAGGCCCCGAGGACATCCACGACAAGATCTTCTCCAGCTTGTCTGCTGCTGCCACCGTACGATTCTCGCCCGAAACCGTGCTAGCCTCTGCCGGCTGCTCTGCGGGCCGGTCCACCTCCAGCGGATCCATCCGCAGGCGCAAATCAATCTCGCCACGCAGCTGTTCCACAATCTCTGCTGCCTGTAGTCGCAGCTGCTCCAGCATCTGCATTCGTATCTGCCACATGGGCGCGTTGTATCAGCGGCTGCCAATGGTGCGCGTCCAAAGTCTGCCTACCTCCGCATTCGGCTCTTCCGCGTTAGCCTCCTGCCGTGCTGCCAGCTCATCGCGTTCCATGGCCGGTAGCAGTTTTGTCCGCAGCAGAACCGGTAAGGAGCCGGCTTCAGCCTCGTTTACCGGGGGCTCGCATGGATGCAGCGCCAATCCACTGAGCAGCGTGCGATATCGCAGCATTTCCGTGCGCAAATGCGAATGCTTGGCAACCAGCACATTAAACTTGCCGAGCAAGTCTGGCCTGCAACGTCAGTGCGTTAGTCTGGCGACACACAGGTTGCAGGTCAGGCAACGCACCAGGATATTGGCGTCGGACTGTCGGGGTGCACGGCCTGCATGAAAAAGTAGTAGGACTCGCGTAACTGCAAGAGACGATCGCGCACGGCACGCAGCGCTTCGACCGTCTCGCGATCTAGCTCGGGGTGAGGCCGCGGTGCTGGTGGTGCGGGATTCATGGTGAATGTGAGATGAGCAGTACCGTCGTGTGTTGTGCTAAACAACGTCAGTGCGTTTTATTGGCTGGCGATCTACGCAAACGACACGTCCAACAGGCGAAGCGAGTGATCCTGCCCGCAGGTGGCCAGCTGGTAGCCGGACGACGCAGCTCCGCTGCCATGGCCCTCTTGCGGTGGGCAACGCCAAACAAGTCCGTTGACGGTAGAAGCATGTGCAAGACTAAAACGTGCCCAGCACTAACAGTGAGCATGCTTGTACCGTGCTGCATCGCTAGACGCTTTGTACACACCTGGCTGGCACCTGTCCAAGCAATGCCCAGTCTGCGGCACTTTCTCCGGCACGATAGAAAGCAATGTGGCCATCTTCATGGCCAACCGCCAGACAGTATCTGCACGTGGACGTACCTTGGTACATTAGCAACAGCGCAATTACTTGTCGTCGAACGTACTTACCCGGCGGCACACAGCGGAGCAAAGTCGATCGCGGTCACGCTCTCCTTGCATTTGATGGTGGCCGCACACGACCACGCATCAGGCTGGGCGGAATCAACGACTTGTTTCCAGATTTTTACCTATTGACGCATCTATCAGTTTGCGTTGCTGTGCTAGTACGGAAGCGTCGACATACCGTTTTATCTCGCGAGCCAGTGGCGAAAAGAAGGTCGTCTGGCGACCAGCTGGCATCCCAAATGATACGTGCGTGTGCCTTGACCATCTTGGCAGCTAGTGTGAATGGCTCTGTGTGCCGCAGTCAAGCATGAACAAACGGAAAATACGTCGTATTCACCTCAAGCATTGCGTTCACTCACCGTGTTCACTCTCACCGCGTTTGTACAGTGCCCAGGAGCGGTCGCGAGACACCGTGAGTAGCCAGCGGTCGTTGTGCGCAAAGCGTGCCTTGGTCACGGTAAGCGTATGTGCTGCCAGCTTGGAGGGCAGCTCTTTCCAGGTTTGCGTGTCAAAAATGCGCAGTATCGCGTGCTCTGGACTTGCCGCCTAGCACGCCGGCAGGTGAGCGGCGCTGGAATCATTTCTGCACAGCCGCACACACGTACCTTGCACGCCGTTGCTAGATATCGGCCGTCGCGCGACGAAGCCACCGCAATGATTTCAAAGCCGTGTCCATATCTATGTCGACAGGTACCGTAGCATATAAGTCGCTGGTCTGGCCATGGATTGCAATCCGCCGTATACGTACAGCTTTTCAGTTTCCGGCCACAAAGTCAACTGCTGTAGCTGCTCATCAAACGGTGGCTGCTGAGCATCCGTTGCTCCAAAGGACCGAGGACCGCGTGGCAATGCATAGCTCTGCCCGTGACTGGCCTCGATCACCTCTTCAGTTTCAGCTCCATCCATGGCATCCTCATCTGCTGCTGCACCATTTCCATCCACGTGTTCCTGCGCAATCGCCTTGTTTGAAAGACCAAGGGGTGGAAGGTTGGCAGCTGCTGGGCGACTCTCCTGTAAGATGGCGTTATCATCATTAGTTTGCATCCGATCAGTGCCAGTTGGCATCATACTGTTTCGGTCCTTACCGCATCCTTTAGAAGCTCCATGTCACCGGTGAGTGATGCCAACGTGCGCACAAAAGCGGCTGGTGCATCAAAGATGCGAACAACCTAGCAGCAGCCAGTTAGTATGCATTGACATGCTGCTGCTAACTCGCTATCAGCCCAAGTTACCTTTTCATCGGCACCGCTTGCATACCGGAAATGGTCAATGAATGACACACACTGCATATCGTAGCCGTGTACTTGTGGCCGTGCAATCTCATGCCAGCTAGTTTGCTCCATTTCGTGCTGAATCCACGGTGCGTAGAGCCGTGCTGTCTGATCCAGACTATTGATATATTCAGTTCCAGGTTAGCGTCCATTACCATGCTAGTCTGTCGACAAATCCTACCTAACGCTAACGAGGAAGCGCCCTTCTGGATGCCAGGTCAAACCTTGTACGGAGCTAAAGTGACCGCTTACACACACACGAGGCTCCCAGCGTGCGATGGTATCTATGACGCATTCCAGGCATGAGCGGTAGAATGTTGCGACAGCCAAACCCATCTCTGCGCAGCATACCATCATCCTCGCTAACACGTGCCCACAAATGAAAGGCACCGTGATGACCGTGTGCCAGGATGCTACTACCGTCTGCGCTAAATAGAGCACCATATAGTCCAAGTGACGTGCCGGCAATCTCACCAACGCGCGACTAAACCCGCAGACCAAAAAGCGCTGTGTTGGTCAAGCAGTGATTGAGCGCTGTGTGCCAGGCAAACCAACCTCTGGCAGCCAGATGCCGGTTGTCTCGTCCGGAGCCCAGATAATGGCCGACTTGTCAGCCGAAGCAGAAAGTAGCCGCAATGGTTGCTCGTATCCACCATCTGTACATGCGTTGGCGTTGTAATGTTGGCAACACAGCTAGTATTTTAGGCAGCACACACACACACACACACACACATACCCTGCTTGAGCATGGGCGGATGCCAGCACAGGCTGTAGACCCAGTCATCATGGCCCTGCAGCACAGCATCTAGCATGACCGAGAAACGCCAGCGACTTTGAAAAGCGTGTTAGTGTCGACTGGCTACAAAATATCAACTACCTCGTTGCTTACGTGGAATCGCTATCAGCACTCGTTGCTTCAAATAAAAATGCCTGGGTGCTCAGCTGGGCACCATCTCCCTCGCTGTTTACAGTCGATCGCATGTTGCATTGCCAAGTCAGTGGGATCCAGTTTGAATAGAGTGCACACCAGCCACTCACAGCGCTGTCTTTTGCAGAGTATCCAGCAGTGACTCCATCGCCACTGCCTCACTGTCCTCTGGTGTGGCCAAGGCTGCAGGTGGCTGTTTCTCCGATCCAGCACCAATATCGGACGACAGCGCTGTTAGACGCCACAGACGGATGTAACGATCCTGCGATGCGCTGGCAAGCATGAGCTCTCCAGTGCCCTGATCTTCCGTTTTGCAGGCAGCAGTGGGGCTTGCAGGCAGGCGCACAAACTGGAGCGCACGAATCCAGTCGGTATGTCCTTGTAGCTGGAGCATCCGCACAAACTGCAGCGTACGTGGATAATGGTGTAAGCATCATTACACGTCATTTCTGCACAAGCAAAGCTGCTTACCTGTCCGCTGCGCTGCGTGTACAACGAGATGCGCATATCAGTGCTGGCCGAGACCAGAACAGGAACTTGACGACAAAGAATACACATGTATACTTAGTACGTTTGCCAGCTGTGCACCACCGACCAACGCTAGCTCCTTACTCGATGTGCCAGGCAGCTGCTCTAGCGCCAGTGCCGTCGAGTCTCGTCCTCCCAAATCTATCGTCTGCAAAAGTGTCGCTGGGTCTGCGGACAGAGGAAGCGACCAGATGCAGATACTGCCATCGGATGCCGCCGTGGCCAGTAGATCTGTGTCGCCCATCGACAGCAGCGCCACAGAGTTTACCGCGGCCGAATGTCCTTTGAGCGTGTCTGTACATTGCCACTGCCGTCGTGCGCACGCCACCGTGACAAAAGACGTCCGAGCATCAGTCACGGCAAAGGTGCTGCTATCATCGCAATGCGCGCCACATGCTGCCTACCTCCTTGTCCGATGTCGAGTCAACGCGTCGCCATACGCGCACCGTGTTATCGGCTGCCGCAGATATAATCGCGACCGTTTGCTGGTCTACACTGCTGTCGTTAGCATTTCACACGGCCAATCGGCGCTCTAGACCAGGAAACGCCGCGACGCACCGCGTACGATAAACCGCACGGCATTGACGCGGCCCTTGTGTCCGTGCAGCGTCGTGAATACACCGGCACCAGCTGGATTCGGGCTGGTGTTGCTGCCAGCGTCAACGGTCGGCGGTAGGCGGTACAGAGCGACGGACTGGTCCGCAGCGTAGGCCACCAGGCCGTCCGGCGACCAGGCCACCGTGCCTGGCAGCTGGTTGCAGCCGACGGCGATGAGGCTGGGTGCGACGTGGACAGCGGTCATGACGGCAATGTTGTGTGGCTAATGGCGGCGATGCGCTGTGGTGGGCGGTGGCCGACAATAAGAAAAAAGCAATGCCCACTGATCCCACAATACCTGCCATGCACGCGCGATACGCCATGCAGCTGAGCATCGTGGCACCTGGCTGATGGCTCGGCACAACGCAATTTATAACATGTTTGCATAAAAGCGCTGATGTTGATGGTCTCCCTGATCGGGCGATCGATGAAGCACCTCAGTCGTCAAGCTAACAGAGACGGAGAACACATGCGCCTTGAGCGTGTGTGGGAAGGCGTCGGTTGGGTGCGGTCCGGTTCTGCTTGGTCTTTGTACCAGGCCTAGTTAGTCCTTCGTGTCTACCGATGAATCGAGAGCGCAATAACTGGCACCACATGCCCTTTACTAACAACAAAGATAAAGACAACAGGCGCACGCAGCGTAGAGAGGATCGTCGATACGGCGGTTCTACGAGAACAGGTGCGTTCTAAATGCGCGCTTTACAGTGCCAAGCAGGCCCGACGCACTGTCCAGCATCACCGGTGCGCTGCTGTCGTTGGCTGTCGCGTAGGCCTCCTCAGAGTCACGGATACGCCGCACCACCGACTGGACTGTGTCAATGCCATGCTCAGCTGCCACAGCCTGCTCAGCTGCCAGCGGATCTTCGCCAGCCGCCACGCGTGCATGCTCCTTTTCCTCGGTGCCGTCGGCCACAAACCGCTGTACAAAGCTGTACTTCCACATACAGGCCGGATCAATGTCCGCAGCAAGCAGTGCAGCTTCAACCCGTTGGCGCCGCGACAGATGGCGCGACACACGCTCAACCACCTCATCGGCCGTGTCGGACAGGTCACCGACACACCACGCCAGCAATGTCGAGTCGTATGCATTGTACGTTGATGCTCCGCGTGCATGCAGCGCTTCCTCAAATTGCTGAAGTTTTGCCCGGTACATGAGGCCTGGGCGCGGAGGTGGATGGCGCAGATTGCCCAGAATGTAGGAAAGCGACACGCGCAGCCACGACAGCGACAGCTGGTCCTCCTGCTGACTTGGTTTCCAGTGAGCTATCACACACCCGTCGCCAATATAGCCCGGAACGCAGTAGTAGGTGGTGTTGAGATAAGGACTGTAAAGCTCGTGAAAGAGCTTTTGCGCTGAGCTGCCGCCACCGCAAAGTCCGTCCTCGGCACGATCCAGCAGGATGACGGGACGTGCCCACTTGCTAAAGAACAGCCGGTAGCGCGTGCCTTTGGGCAGACTAGCGTTCGTCATCGTCTTATCCCAGAAAACTCTGTCGCTTCCTTTTTGGCGCGTGCCTACTTGCGTGCAGCGGAATTGCACTGCGCCGTGGCGGCTGTCAAACATGACTGGGCGTAGGCGCAGCGTCTTGAATGTGCGAGCGCCCCACTGCTGTATCTCCACGTCCAGGAGTGGCCGGTGTTCGTCGCGCAGCTGCAGATAGATGGCCGTGGGCGTGATGGCGTGAAAGGCTCGGCATACCTGCGCTAGACGGCCCACTTCTTCCGCTTCCAACGCCACCAGCAAGCGCAGCAGCACGTCGGGCGGCAGCAAGGCCAGCCGAGAGGTTTGCGTCACGGCATCGCTACTTGTACTGGCAGGAGGTATGACGGTCATTTGAGCGAGCAGCTTGTGCGTATAGAATATGTCGCGAGGGGTAAGAGGCAAAAGAGCGAGCTTTGCATCGCACCGCATGCTACTGCTTTATTGCTGTTGAGAGAAGCCCACCAACAGTGCGTGAGTCACATCCCAGTAAGGCAAATAACTATTAGCCACGCAAGTGGACGTCAGTAATAAAATACACAACCTGAATCCTAATTCCGCTGTTTCTTGGTCGTCTTGCTGGCTTTGCCGGTCTTGCGCACAGTGGCGGCATGACTACCGTTGGTCACATCGGCGCCCCGGTCGGACGGCACGGCAGTCTCGTCATGCGATTCGCTCAAGCTCTACAAATGGGCGGGTTAGTCTTGGTTGACGCATCGTCCCTGCCACACTGCCTACATCGTGCTTTCGCTTAGCCGGCGACCAGCCTTCATCATTGTCGGAATCTTCATCTTCTGAGCTCTACATGCGCACTGGCCGTCAGAGCAAGGTTTCCAAATGCAGTAAATCCGCGTATTATACCACTCACCGGCGGAGTCTGGATGAGGTAAGATAGGCCAGGTCCATCCTCGGCACCGTCGCTTTCCTCTTCGCTCTCCTCTTCGTCGTCGTCATCATCGTCATCAAATACTTCGTCAAACTCATCCTCTTCGCCATCCTCTGCTCCGCTCGCACTGTTCTGCTGTGCTGCACTACGACTGTCTGTCGACCGGTGTGTCTTTACATCCCCATTGCTGTACACCTCCTGATCATCGTCGCTACCGTACGATGCATCCTCTTCATCCTCCTCATCTTCCTTGTCAAAGGCTGCCTGCTTGCCGCGTTTGGACGCTGCTTTGCCGTTGGGTGCAGTAGCGTGGTCCTCGGCGCCATCATTCGACGGTTCGCTCACATAGTCATCATCGTCCTCATCATCCTCATCGGCATCGGCAATGTCACCTCCCAGCGCCGCTAGATACTGTCTCCGCTGCTGTGGCAATCCGTATAGCGCGTCATCGTCGTCGCCCATGCCATCCTGTGACGCTTCCTCGTCCGAATCCTCCAGCTCACTATCGTCGTCGCTATCTTGGGAGCTTAGCACCATCATTGGTTCTCCGTCCATATCCTCATCTTCATCCGAATCCTCCTCCGAGTCTACATTCTGACCATCGCTGTAGTAAATCCAAAATACACATTAGCACTCGTCTATCACTGCTATGCCAACCTAAAACTCACCGATCCTGTCCGTCCAGCGTTTCCAAGAATGGCAGCATTTCAAAGATGCGCGCACGGTAATCTTGCTTTGCCGTTATCTCGCAATCAATAAGACTGAGATGCCGCAGGCTTTCTATATGACGCTGCATACATGGTCGTCCACCAAGCGTATGGCAGTACCATTAGCATGCGCCCTTGCCCAAGCGACTACCTCAAGCTGTCACCATGTCACGCACCAGTGGTTTTAGCGTGGCAAAGTCGCCTATCCTGTTGTTGCTCAGATCGAGATACTCTAACATCGGTACCTTGCCTACTAGTTCACCCAGGCCATTGGTGATTTTGTTGTCGGCCAGAGCAAGCTGTCCATGTGCCGTCACGAACCGATAGCACAGCCAACACGCGATGCAGTCAGCCTACAGCACGCGCTTATCCCAGAATACGACACGTGCCTGTACACGCCGTAAACGCCGCTGCGCATCCACCTACCCGGCGCAGTTCAGGCAGAGACGGAAAGCCGCGCAGACTCGTGCAGTGCACGTCGGTCAACGACAGCACCAGCAGATTCACAAAGCGTGGCAGCGGCGCACACGCGTCCGTAGTGTCCGAGGAAGAGGAGGGCGGCGACAGGCACAGTATCTCAACGGACGGAATCCGCTGATTGTCCAAAAACAACTGGCGAATCTTGTGCGGCCTCTTGTAGCGCATCAGCAGACGCAGCGTTGGGTCCATGGCGCAGTCTGGTCACTGGCGGTCGGACAGGGTGGCAGCAGGCGCAGGCAGCTGAACGTTTAGGCCAGCAATCAGGAGCAGAGGCGGCTGACGTAAACCACAGGCTGTGTGGTGGGAGAAGAGCAGCAGCAGCGATAGCGGCGAGAACAAAAAGCTGCGTCCTGCTTTACAACCAAAAAAACAATATTCCGTCAGAAAACTGGCGATAGGCGCCACGCGCCGACCATTCAGCATGGACATGCTGATGCCCTCGTTCACACTGGCCCATGCTGCATTGCCACGCATGGCCTAGCGATCATGGTGACTCAAGGGAGGCACATTCCAAACGTGCGGCATCCTTTGTCTCGGCCTAAAACCGCATTCTATTGCAGCATGGCTATGCCATGGTAGTTGCAACACCTTCTAGATAAACCAGAAAATCTTGTCGCTTCTGATAATGCTCGGCCAGACGAGCGCCGGCGGATGTAGGCTGCGAAAAGGCAATCTGGTCTGGCTGCAGTACGCATGCATAAACAAACGAGTTTCTATCCATGCGCGTTAGCCATGACCGATGCCACGACCATGTTCGTACGCAATCCATACCGCAATGCATCGAGCATGCGAGTGGCCACGCCGTGCCGCCGCGCATGTCTGGCCACCCAGATGCGACTGATGCCGCAAACGCATCGTATGGGTGCGTGGCTGGTGCGGTGATGTATAAGCGATCAGGCGCCTATACTGATCGCTGGCCATACACTTACGTTTGCGCGTAGACGACACCTTCAGACGAGGCTGGCACGGCATCACCGGCCACAGTCCCAGCAGCCGATCGCTCTGCTCGGTAGGCCCAGCGGATAGGTTCGGCTATCAGACAGCCCACCACGGCATTTCCGGACGAAAGATATACATAGATCTGGCCGACGTCATTCGTCAGAGTCGGCGACCAATGTCGGCGAGTACAGCGCACATGCCCACTTTAAGCCCAGCAGGCTGATCCATCTCTGCATGGACAGTGCCCAGCTCCTCGCTCATTTTGGCCAGTATTTGCTCTAGCTGTTTTCCGAGCAGCAACATTGCATTAACAAACGGGTGCTTGCCGTATCCAATGCAAATCAATTTTTACCTTGCGAGCATGTGCGGCTGATCGACGTTCCGGCAGTAGAACGACTCGGCCGCCATAGCCGTTGGTTCCCTCCGCGTGCGAAGCAACAACCTGCATTTCACGTGTGTTCTACAGTTGCCCAGTCAGCGCTGGTCGTGCCCGTGTCTTTGTGTTCACCTACAGAAAAGACAATCCCACGCTTCATCGCCCGGTGGTATTGCCGATGTAAGCGCTCGTCTTCCTCCTGGCCGCGGGTGTAGGACATGCCGCATTCCGCACAGCAAGCGAGCGTGTCCGCCCCGGCGCCAGTGTGCTTTGTCCGCCGTCGCTTGGCCGCCACCACGACTGAGCTCCGCTCCGTTCCGTGCTTCTCGTTGTCCGGCCTGTTTGCAACGGCGTATCGATCCGGCGTAGACGCCACGCGTGCGCTTTCACCTCCATTGCCACCTGCTATTACGTCCGCCGATGCTTCGCTAACGCACGACCCTGTCTTCTGCGTCGCCATGCGGCCCTTGGTCCGTTGTTTCAGCGACAATAGACCACCTTGGCCATGCTTCTCGCCCGTCTTGGCCATGGGCCTACGACCATAGGTGTGCACGATTCGCCGCCGCTGGGCCCTTGGCTCACAGTGTGTCAGACAGCTGGCTACCACCGCGTGCTATGCTTTTGCGAGATTTACCCGTTCGTGGCAGACGTGCCATTGTCCATGGCAAGGCGGCAGTGGTGGCGATGAAGGGGCAGGCAAAACAGGAAAAACCACGTCCCGCCCGATGCTGCCCACACACTATCTCCCTGTCTTACTAATCTGCCGGCAAACAAATATGCGCCATCGGCACTTGCCACCGAATATAGTTGTGCGCGAACATGGCGGACCTGGCGTCGTTTATGCCGCCAGCAATGCCTCCCGAATATTTGGCCCAAAAGACCGATGCCATAGACGAACGCTCGTTCGCATTAGGTTCCGGTCGGCGCCGATGTCGACGGCGCAGCTGCCATCGTCTCTAACTAAAAATGGCGTCGCAACTACGTCAGTGCCTCCAATGTGGCACGATGCAGCGGAGCAGTGCGTCTTCAAGTGTCCCGAGCTTCCACGAGGTGTCCGTATGAAGTGACTAAGCGTGAGGCGGAGTCATCCGGCTAATTGCGCTGCGCGGCCATGTTGCTAGCAGACCCGGCTCCGCCCGAGCAAGGGTGACGACTCCTTGAGACTGAGCACGACTCGCATGCTGCGCCACCGTTTGCCGGCATGTATTTAAGCGATGAAAGTAGTATGCTACTAGGTGTTCAGCAGACCACGCCAACAGCAACATTGCTACCTTTGCCCGATCGATTTGTTCGCTCGCCTACTACTACTACCAGCACCTCCTGCTATCATCATCGCCATGCATTACCGCAGTGCCTTTGGTTCGCCCTCCATGTATCGTGCAGTAAGTATGCACAGGCCATAAAATGAAAGAAGCAAACTATACGCAAGACTTATGCCGGCTCGTTGCTAGATGGCACAATATTTGGAAATCGCCGCAGGCTACGGCCGAACTTCGGTAGCACAGCAATGTCGCCGACAGATTGGCATGCAGCGTCTTTCGTCGCAAGTCCGCTGTGCGTCCAACATCCCGCACAGCTTTCCGCCGCACAATCCGTCCCTGGTCCGTGACGAATTTCTCCGTCCGCTCGACACATCTCAGCTCGAGAACCTGGACATTGCTCTGAAACAACATCGCAAGCCAGAGAATGTCAGCGATTGGATTGCCCATCGCACCGTCAAGGCCATGCGCGTCGTGGCCGACGCCTTTTTCCGCAAGCGTTACCTACATCGTGCCGTTACGGTAAGCAAACAAGCATGCCGAGCAGTGAATTAGATCCTGAACTTGCCAGCTAACCTACTGTCCATAGCTGGAAACAGTCGCTGCCGTTCCAGGCATGGTAGCTGGCATGCATCGCCACCTTCACAGCCTGCGCTGGATGAGGCACGATGGCGGCTGGATCAGCCATCTTCTTGCCGAGGCCGAGAACGAACGGTAGGTAGTGATGGCGGTGTACACAGCCCTGTTCGCCTTGACCATCTTGCTGACACGTGCATGCAACGATAGCATGCATCTGCTCACCTGGATGCGGGTCACCAACCCTACTCTGCTTGAGCGCGGGCTCATCTTTGCTGTCCAGGTAAGCACGAATACAGCGACAGCAGTGTCGACCGTCTTGCTCACCACCGCTATGCTCCACAACAGGGCGGCTTCTTTAGCGTCTACTTTTTGCTTTATCTTTTTGCGCCAAAGACAGCTCATCGGTAAGCAATCACTACTGCTGCTGCTGCTGCTGCTGCTGCCAACCTAGCTCAACAGTCTACATGTTGCTAACCTGCGCGTACCCGTGTTTCCTTATCAGCGTGGTCGGCTATCTCGAGGAAGAGGCCATTGTTTCGTACACACAGATGCTGCAGGAGATTGACAATGGCAACATTCCGAATCTGCCCGCGCCGCAAATCGCCATCGACTACTGGAACATGCGCAAGGACGCCACGCTGCGCGACGTCACGCTCGCCGTGCGCGCCGACGAGGCCATGCACCGCGATACCAACCACGACTTTGCTGACCGCCTGCTAAGCGGCCAGGAGAACCTGCGTGTCGCCAGCGGCCACTCGCCTCAGTGGACCACCGCTCAGCCGGACGATGCTGCCGCCGCATCCAATGCCAGCTCGCCCTCGGGCCACACTGGCATCAAGCATGCTTAAGCACGGCACGTGCCCTATCCCCTATGTTGCGCCATTGTTTTTGACTTTGCGCCGTATGTGCGACTGCCGTGCAACGTATATCAATATGACGGTGCTTTTAACCAATTTATGCCATTGCTATAGAGCGCAGTATGACACTGCAATAGCAACGAGTGGTCTGGATGGATGTGTGTGTTCGCGCGTACAGAGACGGGAGACGCGGATGTCTTCTTGTTGTTTGGTAGCAATGCATGGACTCGTAGAGGAGGTGCCATAGTGCCAGTGGTTGTTACCTTGCTTGATGACCGTGATGCACGTGCGTACAGAGTACGGCGTACAAAAAGACGAAGAGACCAGGACGCCCTGAAGCGCGACCAGCGACGAGTGATCAAAAGTGTGAGAGAGAGAGAGAAGCCGGGCTGGGCTGAAAACAGAGAATGCAGAAAGGTGGGAGGGGGAAAAAGAAACCAAGGATGCGACTAGACGTGCGCGGACTACGATGACTACTACGACTACTACGACTGCGGCGACTGCTTATGCCGTGGCTACTGCTACAGACAAAGAAAGGCGGGCAAATATGCGGTCGCACGCAGAGACAACAGCGTGTGCGCGGCCTGCGCGAGACCGACTATCTACGCAGCGGATGCGGAATAGGCCGGGCATCGGCGCACGCGCGCAAACACGCGGCACTGATGAAGGATGAAACGCAGAGGACAGACATAATGGTAATGAAAAAAAGGGCGGCGGGGCGGCGAGGATGTCCACGCGAGCGGAACGCGCAAAAGCCAAGGTATATATGTAACGAGACGGCCAAGGGAGGGAGGGAGTAGGTGAGAGAGAGAGAGAGAGAGCAAGAGCAGGAGAGAGACGGCGGTTGCATGTGACATGGCATGGTGTCGCAAAGCGGCGGACGGGCGTACACGCGCACATGCTCTTGCTTAATACCGGTAGATACCATAGGCGTCGTCGAGCGCGTCATCATCGTCCCAGCGGTGGCCACGGGACGACTGCGCAAACGTACGATGATAGCGAGCTAGGCGGCGGGCCTCCTGGTAGGCGGCCAGCTCGGTACCGGCGAAGGCGCTTGGCGCGGCACACACAAATTCGGAGCGTAGCACGCGCTCGGCAGACCAGCGCGTCGTCGGCTCGGGGTCCAGCATACCGGCGGCCACCTCCATCGCCTGCCAGACCACGCTGGGAATGGCCGTGTCGCGGAACGGATTGTTGAGCGAGCTGATCAGCTCACTGCGCGCGCGCGCCAGCGTGTCGTGTGTGGCCATGGAGCTGCCGAGACAGCGTACTGACGTGCAGTCGTCCGGGAGGTAGGACAGCAGCGCCAGGGCAAACACAATGCCGGACGAATAAACGTCGCAGCAGCGGCCGTCGCGCATGGTACGCTGGCCGCTGGCCGAAGAGACGGTCGACGCGCGGCTGTACGCGCCGTCGCTGTCGCTGTCATCGGCATCGTTGCTGTGAAAGGCCGAATGGTCGTCTGCCTCAGCGTACATGTCCTCGTACGGCCGGTCGTGGCGTTCGGGATAGCAGCGGTCACGGCGTACAAAGCTGGCCCGCAGTAGCTCGGGAGCAATGTAGCCGGGCGTGCCGCAGGGACGAATGCCGGAGGAGCAGCCGGCGTAGGGACCGTCAGCGGGCACATCACGTGCGAGGCCAAAGTCGATCAGCACCAGATTGCCCTGCGCATCCTGCATCATGTTGGCCGGATTCACGTCCAAATGGACAAGACCGCGCTGGTGGAGGCCTTTGAGCGCCGTAAGTAGCTGGCGCAGTAGCTGGGCCATATCGATCAGATTGCGGTCGGCCCAGACCAGCGGCCTCAGACGTGGCAGCACAAACACGCGGCGGCTCATGTCGTCCAGAAACGTGTCAATCATATGGACCACATGCGGTGCATCGGCCGTTCGGTCCAGCGCCGTTAGCTCACGGCCGGCCAGGTACGCATCGGCCACCGTCTTGAAGGTGATGGGCAGACAGTCGGACGCACGCACGCCAAACTCCACCACCGACAGCATGTTGTCGTATTTGCGACAGCGATCGTTGACCAGGTAGCCCGTCTGATCCTGGCACGGGTAGTGCTCGCATGGAGCCTGGTAGATGTAGTCGGGATGACGCTGACGGTGACGAAGCATCAGCTGCATCTGCTGGTGCGATACATGTGATGAAGCTAGCAACGTTGGATGGTCATCGTCGTGGCCACGATCCTTGTCCGCCTCTTCGTCGTCGTCGTCGTCGTCGTCGTCTTCCTCCTCCTCGTTATCCTCCTCATAGCCAGTGTGGTCGACAACTTCATGGCCTTCCTGATGTTCTGCATCCTGACGCTCGCTCAGCATGGATGCAATTTCATCGGCATCACCACTCAGACTAGATGGGCGCGAGGTACCGCTAATCTCGTCAATCACCGAGGGCGCAGTGGCATATTCCTCCTCCAGCGTGGTGCAGGACGCTACACGCCGACGGCGCGTGGTACGCCAAAGGGACGACTCGGGCAGCGCCACCAGCGCCAGATCATCCTGGCACACCGACGGAAGCTGCAGATCATCCGGCGCCTCCAGAAGCGGCTTGAAATAGGTGCGCAGCGGCGTGGTCGGTGTGCTCTGCACCATCAGCGGCAGGGTGTCACGGCCAAGGAAGCTGTCCGAGGTGTCGCCGCTGACGTAACTGTCGGCTGTAACGGTGCTGGTGCGACGCGTAAAGCTTGTGTGCCGGTCGTCTGGAGCCAGCTCGGCGCAGCACGAGGTGGGTAACCGGTCTGTGTCCACTGCCTCATCCAGCTCGGCAAGCATGGGTGAAGTGGAGCGGCGAGGTACTGCGTCGGTGAGATCCGGCATGAAGTGCGTGCGTGCTGCGTCGTCCCGTTGCCAACTGGTTACGAGCTCCGCAAGCGAGGCCGCCCGATGGCGCGTCCGTGGCGAGGCGTAGCTGTTCTCGGTCACAAACGCCCGTCGGCTGCTCTGATGCATGATACGACTGCTGGCCGGCAAACGCGGCATCTTTACCCCGCGACGGCCTACCCCGTCAGCGCCGCTGCAAGTGATCGAGTGACCGCTTTTGCGGCGACATGGTAACGACGGCGGTTGTCTGCTTTCCTCCTCCTCGTCCCGAATGTAAAAGGAAAAATGCAGGACAGGCGGTTGCGACATGGTGCTGGTCATACTAAGTGGACGGTCAAAAAAAGGTAAGTAACCGTACGACACGGCACGCCAGACAAACAGGCAGGCAGACAGGCAATCAACAAGCGAAGGAAAGCAGAACAGCAGGCTCCGCAGTTTGCAGTGGATGTTAAAAAGCGACGTGGCGGCAGCACTGGATGCCGATCGGGTACTATCGGGACGGAACCCCAAACGGACGGATGAGGGATTAGCTGAGGCGCGTGAGAGAGCGACAAGTAGCGGAGGTCCACTTGACAAGTCACGAGCACCAAGGGTTGCGAAACTAATGGATATGGAAATCCGATAAAAAGGCGGCAATGCGGTACGCGCTTGGGGCGATACCACGTTGCCAGCGA
Source organism: Thamnocephalis sphaerospora (assembly GCA_003614735.1). Taxonomy (NCBI): domain Eukaryota; kingdom Fungi; phylum Zoopagomycota; class Zoopagomycetes; order Zoopagales; family Sigmoideomycetaceae; genus Thamnocephalis; species Thamnocephalis sphaerospora. The sequence goes on along the minus strand of KZ992432.1, from coordinate 25,077 downwards.
GCGCGTCGAGCAAAAAGGCAAGCAACGCGTCGCTACAAAAGAGGTAAGAATGGTAATAGGAAGAAATGAACAGCGCGGAAACGTATACACAAGCGAGATGGTCGTGCACACCGTCAGCGTACAGGTGTGTGCGAGAGAGAGAGAAAGCGAGGGAGAATGACGGTGGAACAGGCGGCAGTAGAGACAGTAAAGGCGGCGATGGACGCGCGCGCACGCAGACACGTAGGCAAGAGCAAGCGCCAATCTGCGCGACAGGGTGCGTGCAGAGTAGACAAGGAAGGGCAAGGTTGCGCGCGCGCGCTACGGCCATGTCGCGCAGCGCGCAAGGTTGATATAGGCCGCGCGCCATGCCCTGCCGTAGTGCTACGCTGGCGCACCTGCCTTGGTAACAGTAACGCGTACACACCCGTACGTACGCATGCGTGCGTCTCCACGGCAAACCATGGCAGACGGTGCGATCGTCGCTGGTCGATGCATTACAACGCCATGGTCGCGTCCTACCGCCGCAGACCGATAAGCATGCCGGGATGGCCAGCGTGATAGCTGGTACACCATGCAGCATGCCCGCTGATAAAGAACGCGAATGCGCCCCCCCCGACATCCACCGCAGCAACGTACGCCAGGCCAGGCCATGCGCGTGCACATCCCCGCTAAAAACTGCCGCCACCATGCTTATCGCATTCCGGTGCTTCGCGTAAGGTTGGACAGCAGGAGCAGACGCTTACTTACACAAAGTGTCACTGGTTGAATTCCGGGTCGACGGTCGCGTGGCGGCAAAGGACGTGCGTCCTTGTGGTGACTGATACGTAGCAGAGGGTGGTACAGGCAGCGGCGATAGAAAACCAAGTGTGCAGCAGGACGGGCACAAAAGACGGTTGGTTAGCGGGCAGTAGGTCTGCGGTGGACCATGCGATGAAGAAACGTGCCGGGTGGGCAGAGATGCTGGTTTGCAAACAGAGCAAGAGAGAGAGAGAGAGATGGATGTGACGGCGATAGATGAACGACAGACGATGAAACGCGCGCGTACTGGCACGTGTCAATACCTACCGAGTACACGTGCAAGTGTGCCTGGCGAATGTGCCACGGAGCGAGCAGTGGCGCGAGGCGGTGGCCGCGTGGCGGTGTGCAGTGGCAATGCACGGCGATAGGTATTCGTGCAGCCGGCAACGGTGCTGCACTAAAGAGGCAATAAGGGGTAGACGACAAGGCCGAGCGAGAGAGGTGAGTAGGCCACGTAACGCAAATATCTCTCAAACTCGGTCAGAAATAAAAGGGAGGCGGCACAATAGGCCAGCAGGAGGTCGTGATAGTCACGTCGTCACAACCAACTCGTAGCAGCAACAGTAGCAGCAGCAGGAGGAGTAGTAGCAACCGTGGTAGCAGTGGCAGGCGTAGTAGTAGCAGTAGCAATGGCAGCAATTGTCAATGCCGCAGGTGAGAATTCAATTGCAACGCTAGGTAGGGCAAATAGCTGGCGTCCAGGTCACGAACAGGGCACTCGTATCGTAAACACTTGAGAGGACAGACACAGCGGCAGGGTAGACACGGACTGCGCGGTACGCAACATACGCACAGTTGGCGAGCAACAAGGGGGGACAGGGCCAATAAACGGAGCAATCTGGCTAGCGTTGGCCGGGATTTAGTCAAGGAGCAAAAGAGAGCAGAAAAGCGATAACACGCAATAGGCACTGGAGCGGCCTGTGAATATCCACTCGGCTCTTCACTGTGCGTGTGTGTGCTCAGGGTAACCAACGCGGTAGTGTGGAGAGAGTGGCGGGAATGGACTGCTCTTGGACAGCGGCGTTTCACCAGGCGCCAGTGAGCGCGTGGATCGGAACAATGCGGGATCAAACAGGACGATCGGCAAAAGTGAGCGAACCAACGAGCGTAGTTTGCGGCAAGCTGGATAAGACCCGATGGCTTCGAAGCGTGGGACGTCTAAATAATCCGGCGACCGGGGCCCATACACGCACGCACACCAGCATCAGCCCTTGGGTGCGCAGTGCAACCATTCTGTACCGCCACGCGCGCCGTTTCTATTCGCCTTCGTCTCGCGCTGGGCGTATCCTTGCTGGAAAAGGGCCCAGCGGTTATTTGATGGGCCTTTTGTCTTGCTCATGTGTGCGGTGCGGTGTGGCGCGCGCGTGGGAGCAGATGACCAGTGCGCGCGAGCATGGCATCGGGGAGCATGTGGGTCACCGCGGTGCTAACAACCTGTACGCCACCATCCGCCAATGCTCTCGCCGCTGGCTGTCATGGCGATATACTGCGGGGCACCTAGGGAACGAGCATGCAGCCGTTATGCGCGCGCACACTGATGGGCACCCGTGATAACTGCTGATAGCATCGCCGTGCCACTTTTGCGTCTAGAGACGTGCAGCAGGTCCACGTGCATTCGCAAAGAGCACAAGGTAAGGTGGCGCGAAGTGCGACGCGAAAGCGTCGTAACGCATGCCCTGCGACTGGCATTTGTTGTTGAAAATATGGGTACACACGCACAGCGTCTGGCCGCAGCGATACGGCAAAAGGGAGAAGGGGTAGGCGTACATCATCGTCATCATCATCGTTGTTGTTGTTGTCGGCGTCGGGCCTGAGCGTGGATCGGGACCATGGCAGCAGCAGCAGCGGTGGTGGCGGAGCCAAGATTACTCGCGTCGCTGGGGCTACTATGGCGGCGGCGGCGCCACCAGCGCGGATCTGCGTACTTGGCCACCGTTGCGTGCGTGTGCGTCGTGGGTAGGATGCGGTACGTCTTCATGGATTCTAGCACTCGCAAACAGGCCGGAAGATCGCGGCGGCGCGCATGCAGCTGCAGTAGGATGTTGTAGGTGACGACATTGGGGGCGACATTGTGCGCCCGCATCCGCTGCAGTAGACGAGCCGCCGCCGCCGCCGTAACGCGCGCATCTGGATCGCCGATGAGCAGCGTAGCAAGACAGAGGTTGTATGAAGTGACATCGGGCCAGATCAGACTGGGCGGAATCGAGTTTGCCGGATGATCTTTGGTGGCTAGCATAGTTTCCGCCGTGGTAGGCGCTGGCACTGCTTCATGCTCTTGTCGGACAACGGTTGTTGGACTGGCCTCACGTACGTCATCGCGCATCTTGTCCTTTGCCGCCGCTTGGCAACGCGCCAGCCATGCATCCAGCGCCAGCTCGGCCATTGTAACGGTCGAGCCCATGGGACGGATCGTGTCGGCACGCCATAGACGCAGCATCGGTACCGGTCCAATCGTCCAGCGGCCTGCGCGATGGTGCGCAAGTTTAGCACGACGTTTGCGCTCACGCCGCCAGCGTTGCAGCAGATCCAGCTTGAGGCGGATATTGGCCCCGGCAATGCCGGTGACGCCCTGGCCAAAGTGGGCCGACAGACGCAGTACCATCATGGCCAGGTGCATATAGCCACGGTCAATATATGCGTTGGCAATGGTATCGAAGCTAGTGGCATCTGGCCCCAAGGATGCGGTAGCACGGTTCTTGCGGTTGGACACGTGCATCCAGCGCGGTATCCGCTCTTTGACAACGAGATCCGGCGGTGGTATGACCGGCGACTGGGTACGCCGCCCTCTTGGTCCCGCCGGTAGCGATGAGCGCGACGTCAAAGGACGGTTCTGTGCTCCGGTCAGGCGACGGCCGGTGATCATGAGAGCGCGGGTAGAGACACCGCATAGCCGACCCAGTATACGCAACGCTGCATGCAGCTGGCCAGTCTCGCAAAGCTGAGCAATCAGCTGGTTGGCTAGATGCACCGGAAGACGAATACCATCGCGGTCTAACGATGCAAACAGCTTCATTGCCACCGCCAAATTATCCAATTCAAGCAGGCGATGTGTTGCGTTCCATGATGTTCGGTGACTGTGATCCTGAATACGCTGCTGCTGCTGTGATGACGACAATTGGTCAGCGGTTGGTTTAGGTACGTGAGGCTCATAGACGCGGCACCAGATGGCCCGGCGCATGCCGGCAAACAGCGATATATCCTGCCGCGGACTCGGTCGATCAGCCACCGTCGACCAAAATTGGCGTTCGGCATGGGGTTCAGGAGGCATGCCGGCACGGCACATGTCGTTGTAGACGAGCATGCCCAAGGCGCGCTGTCGCGAATCTTGTGCTGCTTTCAAAAGCGCCGCATAGGAAACGGACGCCTGCACCGCCTGTGATTCGGCTATTCGATGATGCACATCCTTGATTGTATCCTGCCTACTACGCCGTAATGCTCGCTGGATGACCAAAGGCGACACCTGTACACCGCGCGAACGCAAGCCAGGCCGCATGACGCGACGACTGGCAGCCATCAGTGCTGCTGTGGTGGCGTCACGCAGAGCTACATGATACGCCATACGTTTCTGCTGAAAGATGGTCAAGTGTGCCAGCAGCAGTGCCTTTCGCAAGAGCGGGTCATGTTCCATGTAGCACCAGTCGGCACGCCCAGCATGAGTAAGCCAGAGCGCATCGCGCATCAGGGCGCGGTAGGCTAGAAACGGCGGTCGTAGCCCTCGTACGCGCATGTCCTTGATCACCATTAGAATGCGATTTGCCTGCTGGTCCCGCCATGCGACCACGTCCTCCGCCGGTCTTTCCTTCCGCGCCTTCTCCACGCACAATGTCTCCGTGTAGAGCATGGATCCGGGCCGTCGTTCATCATGGCGTTGCGTCAGCATCCACAGCAAACGGCGAAACACGTGTGCGTCTATCGCATAGAGAAAGCCGGTAATGTGTCGCATCCGTTCATAGCGCAGCCATGCTTCGTTGATGGACTGGCGATCTGAGCATGCCGTCATAGACGCCAGCGCCTGCTCCAGGGCGCATGCCAAAGCGCGATGTGGCTCAATGTCGCGTGGATCGACACGACCATCAGGCGTGCGCTGTACTGGCCGCCGACCAAACGGCACCAAACTGCCTATCGCTGCCATTGCTGTAGCTGGTGCTGGAACGCGCGGTGCAGTACCGATAACACGCTTCGTTGGCTTGTGCCGTGTGGCAGTGGCTGCAGAGGTCGCAACATATTTCGCCTCACTGCTCGACTGAAATTGCACCTTGGCACGACTCCTCCGCCTTGCCGATCCAGTATACTCAACATCACCGGCCGTTGGCAGTGTCGATGCAGCTGATTTGGGCATGACACGGTGTGCTGTAGATGTTAATCGTGGGGTCTTTGGCTCGGGTGCTACCGTTACGCTGGATGTTCCATCTTCTTGCGCTGCAGTGCTCGCCCCAGCAGAATGCGTCGATATTATCGCTTCGTGGTTTGGAACCTGCGGCCTATCCTTTGGCGCTGTCGTCGACGCGCGCTCATAGCCATGCGCGTTTTCAGCCGTGGCTGGCTGCAGCGTAGACGCGCGCCTACCCGTCGGCTCAGCCCACCAGGAGCCGCGCTGGCTGTAGCGGCGTAGACTGGCGCAGCGTCGCAGCACCGGCAGCGGTGCTGTGCGCATGCTATGTCGCGGCAGATACGAAAACGTTGGTGGTGTGGCGCCGTGATCCGCCTACTGGCAATCGGAATGCGTTCAAGCGCGTGCTTGTCGGTACACGTATCAATAGACCAGCGAGGAATCCAGCCCTGGACGCGCACTGTTCCGCCGCCAACCAGAGTAGTTCCAAGACGCGACTTGGCCGCTGGTGTTGCTGAGACGTACGCGACCACACAGACGCTCGTGGTCGAATGGGGAGCGCAACGTAGGCACGCTCTCACCGCCGCCTCAATCTATCCGCCGGCCGATCCGTACGTGCAGCCAGCGAAAAAGCTACGGATACGACAGAGAGCACGGAGCTGAGTGCCGGGGCGGTGTGCGTCGAGAGGTAGCGTGCAAGAGGTGGCAGGGAATGGCAGCGATCTGCAAGGTATCGCCGCACTGGCGTTCACCATCTCAACTAGACTTGGCCAAGGACATACCAGCCCAAGTTCAATCATCACCGATGTAATCCAGTGTAGACGTAAGGCGCACAGGCGCTAGTTGTCGCTACCGCTGCGTCCGGAGACCAGATAATATGCATGGCAGCTTCTTTATGCGCTCAGCATCGGCAGCTGGCAATGTGTAGCATGTTCATAGCCAGCTGAGCACTGCTTATAGTCTGTGCACATACAGCTCGACGGTGGATGGCATCAGCGCATTTGTTACATTTGTTACTCCACTCTCATTCCCAAGACACTTTTCCTCATGACGGAGCAACTCAGCACATTGGCCACTAGCACTGGCAGTCTGCCGCGCTCTTTGGGTGCAGCCGTTGCAGTCGTTATCATGGGCGTGTCGGCTAGCGGCAAGACGACATTGGCGCATGCTCTGGCTCGGCAGACGGGTGCGCTTTTTATCGAGGCTGACGACTATCACTCGACAGCGAACCGTGCAAAGATGTCGGCCGGTATTCCGCTGACGGATCAGGATAGATGGCCGTGGCTATATACTTTGTGTCGCACGGCCAACGATGGCGTACGGTCGATACAAGATGCATCGTCTCATCATCAGGAAACGACAAGCATCAGCACGCCGCGCATCTTCATCACCTGTTCCTGCTTGAAGCGATCGTATCGCGATGTGTTACGCAGCACGTTGGACTACTCGGTGTGCTTTCTGTACCTGCGCATGAGTCCAGAATGCGCTCGCGTGCGCATTACCCGGCGCACCGGTCACTTTATGCCTGCTAGCATGATCGACAGTCAGTTTGCCATGCTTGAGGAACCCACAGCTGAGGAGCAGGATATGGATGTGGCGGCACTGGAAGTAGACTCCACCATGTCTGCCGCCGATGTACTGGCCGCAGCGTGCACTGTACTTGGTCTGTCCGTGGCCTAGCGCTATGGCGTGACTCGCAATCGTTTACTAGCATATCTAAGCATCAGCGACAGGACCATCTACCGAGCGTTCGATGCACTGGCCACCCAGTCGTAGCCGGCATAAGCATCCAGAAACTGCACTAGCCCACGCTGCTGGAACGCGCTGAAGCTCCATTCTTGATCCAAGGCCAGTCGACTGTGTGGGCCACGCCACACGTAGACATCGGCGCTGGCACGGACTGCGCTTGCATCATCTGGATCGGCACCTAGGACCAGCGTCACAGCTTCACGCGCATATTCCTATGTCGTCATCACCATGAGTGCACCAGGCTAGCGATCGCTCAACCATCTGTTCGTGCTTACATCGCCCTCAAATATATCCAAAAGTCGAATGTGCTCGGGCAAAAGACCTCGGATAAGCAGTCCTTGCACCGTGCCCTCGGGCGGGCCTGGTATGCATGCGGGATATGCCTCGCCCAGGACTGGATGTCGGCGGTAGCCCTGCCGTTGCGTGCGAGTCAGCGACGCCGTAGTCCTTCCGGGTAGACGCCCACCTTGAGCACAGCCGGCAGTCCGGCTGGCGGATCTGGCTGGCCACTGGCAGCGAGCACGCGCTTCAGTACGGTAGGATGGATGAGCGAACCATAAACAAAGATGCTGGCCATGCTGACTAGTTGGTTGGATAAAGCGGAAAACGTGCAGGCTGCGAAGAAAAGGCGGGTGAATGTAGACCGTAGCGTATCACACGCGGTCGAACGATGGCTTATATAGCATCTGTCGCATGATATCTATCGGTCGTATCAAGTGGTTCGGTTCGGGCGATTACGCCGCACTTTATTCGGTCTCGTCGGCCGCCTGGTAGAGCACACGTATGCGCAGAGAACATTGTGCGCATCCTACCAAATCTGCGCCCACCTCCAGATCATCCTCGGTCAGCGTATAGGCGCCACTGCACCGACATGCGTACGTAAAGACGCCCGTATCTGCGCCGCAACAATAAGCAGGGTGTGGATATTGACATGCCACAGTAGACGCGCACCTTCGTCATAATCCATGTCGTCCAAATCGACCTCGACATCCATAGGGCCCGGCTGACAGAGACGCGCAGCTAATGGCAGACGTGAGAATACTAGCGACGATATCTGCGACACAGCGGCACGTACCTCGAAGCTGCTTGTCGTAGTCAGCTCGTCTAGTGGTGTCGCCCAGTGTATACCATGCTCGAAGTACGTCGTCAAGGCGCTGGCGAAGATGCTCCTCTGTCGCCGCACTGCTGCCGGCCGGGTCGCCTGCTGCCGCGGTTTCGGCTGCAGGCCGTCGACGCTCACCAGCACGCTTGTCCGGATGATACTACAGACTCTGTTAGCGGCCAAACACGCGCATGCTTTACGCCAACCAAACTGCCAGCCTACCTGGAGAAGTAGACGCTGGTAGCTCAGTCGAATGTCGTCGCGCGTTGCATGCTCTGTCACCTCTAGAATGTCGTAGAGCGAGGCAACGCCCACCGACGCGGTCATGATAAATGGAAAAGAAGACAACGGCCTGAGCGGCGATGCGCTGTTTCCCACTACGACCGCCCCTTGTCTTGATTCCCCCGCTGCCTTCTGTTCAACTGCCCCGGCGCAGCGCATCTAGAGACGCCTGCCCTGCAAACGCGCCGATTCACCGCTAAGCGCCGCCTTGGGATAGCTTGAGGACGCGTCAGCGCCATGTCGTCTCACAATGTGCAGCCCAAACAGCTGACGGCCAGCGAGCGGCGGATACTGCGCACGCTTGTATCGCGCGTATCGCGTGCATTCTACGAGCCCAAGTGGATTGTTATTCTGGACGCACTCTGCAAAGTGGATACGTAGGTGCGGTAGTGAACGCGACACTGGTCAGCTCGACTGACGCGGCGACGAGAGCAGCTATCGTGACGAACAGCTGTCCAAGGCGACCAAGCTGTCGTCGAGTAACGTGCACAAGATCTGTGCCAAGTTGCGCGATGAATATCTGATTCGCAGGTAGGCACCGATGATGGCGATGATGGCGGTGGCGACAACGACGACACCCCAGCTGCAAACGGCAGAGATGCTTATTGCAACGATCATAGCGCCTTTCGGTATGATACGAAAAAGGTGGAGGGTCTGTCGATCCGGCGCACCTACTACATGATCGACTATAAGCGATTCGTGGATGTGGTCAAGTGGAAGATTTACGAGATGCGCAAACGCGTGCTAGCCGAACTACGCAATGTGGGTGGTGGTCAGGCAGCGCGCTGCAGAGGATACGGCAGCTAATGTACTGCATTAGGAGCAAGAAAACAAGGGCTACATATGCCCGACTTGTACTCGGGTGTTTGATGCACTGGACGCCTGCAAGAATGTCGATCCGATGACCTGCCAGTTTATGTGCGACCAGTGCAGCGTTCCGCTGGTGGAAAACGACAACTCGGAGCGACTACGTGCTGCCAACGACACCTTGGCTCGGTGGGTGGCTATTGCTGCGCATGTTTAACGATCCAGTCAGCTTATGATCGATGTGAACAGTCTAACCGAGCAGACGCAGCCGCTGATTGATTTGCTCAAGCAGACCGACATGATGGTCTTGCCTGCGTACGTGATTGCTCACTTGATGCCAAACACTGCGCGCATACGTGCTAACACGCATATCGAGATTAGATTTACGCCAGAGATGGAGCAGCGTGTCACGCGTCTGGCCGAGGAGGCAGAGATGCGCGAGTCGGGCGTAGAGCGGGACGAGCTGGCCTATGCCAAGGACCAGGATGGAGAGCAGAACGAGGAGATTGTCGTGGTCTTTCAGGACGACAACTCGCGAGCCAAGGCGGCCGAAATGGAGAAGAAGCGGTACGTGCTGGTTCAACGTAAGACAGCCACGGCGGTTTGCTGATCATGGTACACGGCATGCATGGCAAACCTACAGACTCCAGAACGCGCTGCCGGTTTGGCATACGCACAGTACGGTTACCGGCAAAGCCATTGGACATGCGGACACTGCAACGTCTGGCGCCAGTGCAGCGTCTGGCACCCTGGCTGCCCATGAGTCTGGTGGTGCAACGGCCCAGGAAGGCCAGGAGGCGGACGATGCTGCGTGTAGGTTGCCGTCTGCACAGCGATGCATGTCGGCGACGATGCTGATGCTGTGCTTGTGCGCGGATAGTCTACGAAAACTACTATGCACAGTGGCAGGAACAGGGTGCTGGCGGTGAGAATGGCGGCTACGAAGATGAGGACGAAGACGATGAGGATGATGATGGCTTTGTGGAGGTGGACGGTGGGGTGACCCAGGCGACCGACGATCTGGACGATGCAGCTGGCCCACGGTAGGTGTGCCCACTATGGCTGCATGCAGCAACGTGGCTAACAGGGTGGGATAGAAAACGGACCAAGGTGGGCGACCATGGTGCACCAGCCAAGGTCGACATTGACATGGTGGTGGAGGCGGATGAGGATGAAGACGACTTTGCAGTGGTTGATTAGTCGAATGTGTGCGCACATGCGCCTTTTACGCAAAATGGCTGCCTTAGCGTGCCATCAGTGCATTTTTGTCCAAGAAAACACCATGCATTTGTTCTTTAATCCCTTTATGCCGCCTTGTCTGCTCATGCAACGTTTGACGAATTCCATTACCCATAACGACAAGCATTGCTCTATTTTTTTTGGCCTTTACTACTGCATAGCTGTCTGTCGCTGACCAGTGTCTACGCGGACGGCGCCATGATACTGCCGCAGACTGACAATGCCGCCATTACCCAGGTCACGCCGCCCGTGGTCCAGGCGCACTCGGCGGTGCTGCTGCACGCGGCCGACTTTTTCGCGTCAGACAAGGTGCTCCACCTGACGCTGCTGCAACTGAATCCAGCCACGCTAGAGGTGACTTGCATAGATGCGTGTACGGTTGGCAAGTCCGACGCTGACCGGCGGACGGTGTTCTGCTCCGTAGATGGTGCCAGCGATCGATGCAACGCCCTCCACAGATACGCTACCCACTGCATTGCCTATAGCCAGAGATGTCAGAGAAACCTCTGTGCTTACGGCGCTGGAGGAGCCAGAGAGTCTGGCAGCGACTGATGCGCGCAACCTATATCTTGACTTTTATTCCTGCAAAGCTGAGCGAGAGGTAGGCAGAATATCGGCGTGATGCACCCAAGCTGGTCGGCTAACGCGGAGGGGGGCAGTCCAAACCGCGGATAGCAAATGCGACTGCAGATCTATGCACTGCGCTGTCGGCCGGCGGCCCCGGTGGGAATGCTGGTACGCAGCGCCTTAGCGATCTGCTGGTGTTGAGAGACCCGGAGCATGGGCGACCCACTTCCGTGCCTGCACAAGGCACGGAGACGTTCAACCAGCTGAGTGCCACAGCCGCATGGCAAGTATCGGCACCTGGCGAATACTGTGTCGGGCTCATCAATTGCAACAGCTTTCCGATCAACGCAGCGGTGCGTTGAAACTGCATGCATGCGGTTCGGTATGGCGCTAATGTTGTGCGGTTGCACTTTGTATAGGCGAGCATAGAGTTGGATCGGGTAGATCAGGCAGGACATCGGTCCCATCTGGCGCCCACACTTACGGAGCTGCCAACGGTGTACGCTGCGCTGGCTTTTATTGTTTGGCCTACCATCCTGCTTCTTTGGATACTGCGCTGGCTCAGATTCCGAAAGGTGAGCCAACCCATCTGATACGGTGCACGTGTGGACATGTGCTCAGTGTAGATTGTGTTTGTCGCAGAATGACATTATCCTCCATCGATTGCTGCTGTTATTGCCGCTGCTAAGACTACTATGCTCAGTGTCGCTGTATTTCTATGTTCTTCAGTTGGCGCGCACTGGTAGGCCGACTTGGCCAAGCTGGCTGCTAGTGTAGACGTACAGCTAACATTTTCACATGTCACTGCCATAGGCCATCGAAACAGTGCTATTCGGGTGCTTATCCACCTGACGGGACTTTTGGCGCTATTTCTAGAATATCTGTGTTCACTGGCCATCTCCAAGGGATGGCGCATCACGCGAATGCAGTTGACACGTATGGAAAAGCGCTGCCTGTTTGGTAGGTAGACCCACAGGATGTTTGCGTGCATCGTATGCTTGCCTTTTGTGACCGTTTGGCTTACCGCAGCTGCGATGAATTGTAGGTACGGCATTTTTTGTTTCCACCGCCAGTGTTATCGAATCGGCAATCGGAGAGGGAGAGCTCGTGGTGCGTACAGTGCGCCATGCTGCGATGGCACGAGTTATTAGCACTTACACTGATGGCGTATTTCAGGGATTCTCGCTGATCTTCTCCGGTGTGGCGTTTCTCTACATCACCGGCAATGCACAACACCAGCAGCATGTGCTGCTTTATCATATTGGCATCATGGTGTCTAGCAACGCGCCCGAAGAACTTGTCGAACCCTATCGCCGCAAACTGGCCCTGCTGTCGTGAGTGTAGTGCTATTGTGGACGGCACATGGTCTGACGCTAACCCTAGCACGCCATGTCCAGCTCTTTCAAGTGGGGCTACCTCGTTATGAGCGTGTTTCCCACTGCAGTACGTAGCGGCGTTATGGCACTGAATTCGGCATGCTAACCCAGTGGTACCCTGGTACAGATCAACGGCTCTATTTATTCCCTTTGCCGCCATCGAAACGGCCTGAACGCGCAGCAGTGCGATTTGCAGACTAGTATCAGCGTCTATATCGTGCAGGAAGCAGTGCCGGCCGTGTATGTCATCATGTTGGCCGTGCTGTTTCGCCTTCAGGCTGCCTACCGAATCGACCTGTCGTCCAATTCGGCAGCACGCCGCAGTGAGCCTACACAGCTGATGCCTGCGCTGCTTATGCGCAACGTACGCTCCAACAGCGCGGTGCCTGGCGTAATCCGTGCGCCACCACCACTGCCACCGCCCCCGTCGATAGCCGACCTGACGGACAATCTGAATGGTGTGGGTGCGGCAGAAGCATGGCGTATCATTCGACGGCGGCCGCTGGGTCGTCGACGTCGCCCGGACGTGTGATGGGCACTGTATTTCTCAGTCTTGACACGCATCTCTTACTCCGCCCAATAAATCCATTCCTTCCACGCTAACCCGATATGCACGAAGAAGAGTGCACCGCAGCACTGGCCGGCGTAAGTCTGGCGGTGTAGCAGCAGCTTTGTTTACGCTACCACTGACTACACGCCATGTCCTACTGCAAAGGTGCTGGAATTGCCGCGCATTCGCCTCCTACTGGCCCACATTTACTACGGCAATCGCAGAGACCTGGACCAGGGCGTAACATGTCGTCCGTGCCGCGGCACTACCCGCGAGGGCAGCGTTGGCTACTATGACCCCAATCATCAGCGGTACGCAGGGCAGTAAACATGACGTGGCAGCAAACTAACATGTACATACACTGTCCGCAGCATTGTTATATGCTGTGAGCGTGTTCGCAGTCCAGAAGACCTGGAGGAAACGCTGGCACATGAGCTTGTGCACGCCTATGATGCTGGACGGCAGCTGCCACGTTCTGCCCATCCTGCCGCTACCGCCGCCAAAACGCTGTGTCGCCAAATTGCTTGCAGTGAAATTCGCGCCAGCTTGTTTGGACAGTGCCATGGCATTCCGTCCAGTGAACGGCGCCGAGAATGCGTGTTCCAAAGTGCAGTGCGCTCCACGCGGCGTCACTGCCCAGATGCAGAACAGGCTGTGGCGGCAATGTTTGAAGCATGCATAGCACGCCAGGACCCATTTGACGCATCCTCGTCGACATCACGTTAGCTACGTTTCGCACTGCCCATTGTTGCATTTGGCGTATTCAATTCAGCCAAGCATAATACTGTGATATTCTCATTGGGTTATTCATGAAAACAGGTTCATCTAGCATAGCATAATAAACACCACGCGGGCAGATAAAGTCGTAAAGGCACAATACACGTTACAGTTGCGATTCAAGCTGTAGCGAAAGCAGATATCTAATTATGCTGTTTACTCGAGTTGATGCGCGACGTGTAATCGTTACATTGCCATCTTCAATTTCTATCGCCGTATGGCACGCCTACCAGTGCAGTCTCTCTATTATCGCGATGGCGAGTATATAGCCGCATGCAATATTGTCGATAGTGAATACTTTTGCTAAGACCGCTGTATCTTTTTGACGGTGCTGCCTACTATGTGACCCACTATGCCGCCTACTGCGCCACTGACAGCGCGGCCAACCGTTTGAGCCGCTACGTTGTCGTAAAACTCGCCTTGGGAATTGGATGGATGAAGTGCAGCCCCCATGCCTGCAATAGTCAGAACAGAGGATACGCTACCGGCGATGAATGGTGCACTCTTGATGAGGTTCGCCTTGACCCGACCAGCGACCGACCGGGGCTCTCCCGTTTGATATGCTGAACCAGACTCCAGATCCAGATATGATGGGTTAAAGCGTGGGTTGCCTCGGTTTGGGAGTGGAGCCCCGGACATGACGATACGGTCAGTTCCAGAGGCGCGATAGCTTGGGGGTAGGGTGACAACCCGGCTTTCCTCTAGAGGCGAGACATAGCTCGGAGGCGGAACCGTGGTCTGATCCTGCTGCGAAAGCGGGTCATCTTGGCGAATAGCCATGCCGTGGCTCAAATGGCCACATGCAAGAACAAGAAGCGTGACGGCGGTGGCGGTAGAGAAGCGCATGGTTGTAATTGAAACTCGTGGCAAACAAACAGATGCATGATAACCACCGGGCGGTGCTGCGCTAGGTCGGCTATTTATCGCCATGGCAAAGCTGCGCTATCAGACTCGGTGCTAGAAGACGCCACATGGTACCAACGTATGTGGCAGCGTCAATAGCCATTTTAGCACCAATGCCACATGCAAACTTACACATCTCCCTTTCACCGGATACTGCGCTGCACGTGCACCATCGTGCCTGGCAGTTGCAAAGAGGACGATAGGGCTGCATGGTATATCCTCTTTAAGATAGTGAGCACTGACTATTGCGCTGTTTAGAAAGTGTTGTGCCTGTCTGTGCACGTGTTTGACATCGAGCACAAACGCCTGGAGAATCACTGCTCAACCACCAACGGGCATTCGCACAGGCGGTTAGTGTGTGTACGGCCTCGGTGAGCTTGCATGAGAGGGGATCACGGAACCGTGAGTACTCGTCGGCACACCACGGGCATTGCCATATGCCACATGCAAGAGACTGGTATCCGCAACATTGTCGGGCGCAGGTCCGACATAACGCATGCACGTGTCCTTTGGTCTATTTAACCAATATCGCAGGCTGCACCGTCCTTTTCGGACCAACACGGGCCACCGGAAAGCTAGAACAATGGACAGTCAGTACAGAGAAGCACCTAGGCCATCAGAGCAAATACAGCGTGATGGCTCGAAATATCCGTGGTGCTTGAGCAAGAGGCAACTGTAAGCGGCGGTAGTTTAGGAAAGCGCCCATTTGCCGCCGCACTTTTGGCGAAGATGGCGCGCGCATGGTACTCACGGACAAGTGCCTTGTTTTGTTTAACATGATGTTTGAGAGACCATCGGTGCATTGATTTATCGCAGATATTCACGGCATCTTTATTGTCTTTAGAGCGCGCCCTGCGCCATCTTTTCAAGCAAAAACTCGGCGACAATGCGCTTTGCATCCTGTTTCCTTTGATGCCCGCTTTCTGCCCGTACTTCCAGCGGCGGTACAGCGCCATGTACTGCTCCGCTGTATGTCATATCGCTTAATCGTAAGATGCCAATAAACCGCATCTGGCTATCTCGGTCAAATATAAATTCGATTTTGACCTGCGCTCTTCTGGCCAGCTCTTGAAGCATCTGGATAGGTTCGTATGCCATAGACGGGTCCAGTTTGGCGTGAACCTGTACCAGTCGGTCAAACACGCTGACGAGCTGCTCCTCGCCGCTCCAGGTGCCATGATGTGCACTTGCTACGCCCGCTAGCCCAGCTGCATTCTGACTGTCTGTCGCTGTCATGGTCGCGTTCTCGCTGGCGCCTGTCGAGTATCCTTCCGAGTAAATGACCTGACACATTTTATCGGCTGGCATTGGCGAAAGTAGCATGTACGCTTGGCGCGCACAATGTTCGCGGCCCCAGTACAGAGGGTCGAGGCCGTTTTCCTTCGCAGTACGACTGAGCTGAGAGGGGTTCCATTCAAACTGGAGGCGGCCAATGTTTAGTGTGGTGCGGTAGCGCGCTGAAGACAGCTCTGTCAGCGGCAAATGTTCGGGCGTTTTACCCGCTGCCTGGCCATCGTTCTCATCTATAAGTTGGTGCGAGTAGACGGGCGCGTAAGATTGCTTCAGGCGATGGCAGAGCATGTTGGCAAGCGCGGCCGAATACGAATAATGAGTGCTTGGCGCTTCTGTCAGCTCTATGTCGGTAACAATTTCCGTCAGCTCCGTGGCATCAATAGGTACACCAAGTGTCTGAAGTGCCATAAGGCTTTGGCATGGTCTTTGGCGCTGTATGGGCGCTACCGGCGATATCGCAGCGGTGAGAGCGATAAGCTGATCTATACTTTCGCTTGCATAGCCGCCCGCCAGCATGGTTTGGTAGGCACTGCTCTCGTCCAGTGGCTTCAGCATGACTGCGTTGATGCTGCTGAGAATGTCATCTATGCTAGACACCGCCGCAACGTCGGCCATCGCTACTTCGGGCACACTCATGTCTAGACAGACGAATACACTGCTGCAATAACGCACAAACAGACACTGAGGTAAAGACCAGAAAACGAATTGCGTCCACAATAACCAATACGCAGTCAAGATTGGCTAGTGTGGCGGCTGTAGAGGTGAGAGAAACGATCAGCGGAGATACGCAATCACAACAATGGTCTATTAATGTATCGGATAAACTGCGACAGCCCCCAGGATGCTGGGCGTATACTCGTCAGCACTGGATCGACCGGCGGCCAGCTGTCTAGCTGCTGACCGTCTTGACCCAGAGCTTGTGCGAGCTGAGCACGCCCGATGCAAGGCCTGTCATTGCAGGCCAGCCATCCGAAAAGCTCCAGTTGAATAAGTCATAGGTGCAAAAAGCAAAATCGCCCAGCAGTTTGCCGCCGCTTACGCGCAGCCAGTACTCCTTTTCACGCAGTGTAGCCAGCTTTGCATCTATCTCCTCCTGGCACTGTGCTGCATCATCAGACATCTGCCACGTTAGGGTAGCAGTCTGGCTCTGCTTGGTTGTTGCGTGTGTAAGGAGGCGTGTCTGCTTTCGAATCTGCGCTCGTATCCGCAGCTGGTCCATCAGGTTGCTGTGCAGATCGATCCAGAGACCAATGTACCAGCACCACAGCGACCAGCGCTCCGAAACATGCTCGAAGCGCTTGGGCAGGCACTTGATGCGGCACAAGCAGTACACGTCGTCGAAAAAGTCGTTTAGCACGCCAAGCGTGATCGGCACGCCCTCCGCCAGCCAGAGAAGCATGGCCGTGGAGGTAGCACGTTCTTGGCGTAGGACGTCGCTCGCCGTCATCTCGGTAGGCTTGCCATCCTTTGCCGACGCTGGCAACGGCGGCACACTGGCCGACCACTCGACCAGGTTCTTGAGCGGCTCGACCCAATGGGTGAGGCGGATCATCTTTCGCGTGGAGCTGAATGCGCTTACAAGCGCCGACAGCCGCTTGCGCAAACGTGCATCGCGCGGCCGATGCAGCGCAAGCCAGAGCAGCACCTTGAGCGAGTACTGCACTAGCTTCATGGCCTTATCGCGCCCGTCCGTCTGTCGGACAAAGCACAGATACAGCACGGCCCAGGATCGCTGGGTCTTGGCCGATGTGACCGGTGCAGCTGTCGCACTGGGCACCGACACCTTACTGACTGGGGCCGAGCATACGTCGCTGGGAATAGGTGACTCTACTCCCAGACCACCATGGGCGTCGCTGTCGTTATCGTCGTCTGCAACCAGTGTAACTGGCGACAGACTGCCGATATCGTCACACGACAGGCGAGCACGAGTTGCAAGGGCGGTGGCCGACCTATCTTCGCTCGGCGAGGCAGTCGGCGAAGGCGGAGACCACGTCGGAAGACTGTGCGAGTGTTGTAGTGGCGCCTCCATTCTGGTGATGCGGTCAGTGCAAACAAACAAAAGGCGGCGGAATCGGGCGGGATGAATGCAATGCAGTCGGAAACTTGCGCGTAGTACGAAGCGCCCTCGACTATGTATTAATGCGAAGAGCGGCAAGGAGAAAAGAGATGCGTGCAGAGACGACAGGCAAAGGGGTGGCGCGCACTTGGAGATACGGCAGGACACGGACAAGTTCGGCCAAGCCGGACAAAGGCCGCCAGCACCAGGGATTACAGCGGCACGACAAACAGAGGTGAGCAGACCAGTTCTAGGATTAAACGGCTGTGGCATGCCAGGTCGGAGCACATGCTGCAAAATAGACCCCGCCCCCAGTGGCGCCGGTGTACGCCGTTTTTCTCCCCAAGCTGGTCTATTTTTGACCAGACGCGCGCGTGAGAGAGCGGATGGCCGCAGCGTGCTGGGGTGCCTGGCAGTCCACCGACCATACGCATTGGGAATCCGGCCATGGGCAGGTTTTGCGCAGACGATGCTGTTTCAGGCGCGCATGGCGACAAGTAACGCACTCGCTAGCATCGCTAGTGGGCCTGCCATGTGTATGGCAACGGCATCGGTTGATACGGGCACACACCACTGTAAACGGATATCGCCGTGCTTGGCGTTCTGAACAAATGATCGGTCCGTCTGTGGATCGACTCGAGTAGAGTCGGCTCACCATAGCAGACGACAACACACCGTCGCTGCCATGGCGGCCATTGTCTTTTCACACCGTCATGGAGGAGCGTCTATCGATTCAGCGCGACTTTATCTCGCAGGACACCATAGACGAGCAGCGCCGGACGCGCGAAGAGGAATGGCGCCGGGCACATGCGAATGCAGATGCCGGTACGATTCCACCGTCTGGCGGACTGGTAGCGATGCATTGACCTGTTTACGCGCTGGCCGCCACAGGTCCGCCACCAGAGGAGGAGGTGCCGTACGATCCACGCTCGCTCTACGAGAAGCTCCAGGAGCAGAAGCAGAAAAAGGAGGATGCATTTCAAGAGGCTACACGGCTTGGTACGCGCTGCGAGGCACACGGCTTGCTGCTCGACATGTCCGCTAAAACACGCGCGTTGGCTGCGAGATAGCCAACCTAGTGCATCGACTGGACGACGATGAGATTGACTTTTTGGAAGCGCTGCATTCGGAGGAGGCAACCCAAGAGCGAACAAAGCGCGCTGAAGAGAATGTGGCGCTGGATGCGTTTCGACGGTAAGCCGCAGCCTTTTATGCACGTCATACCGAGTCTTGGCGACACTGACAATGCTGGCCTCTGATCGTGAAACTGGTTAGTGCTCAAGCAGAGGTTAATGTGGCCGAGCCGCCACCGCTGGCCTTGCCAGAGCCCAGTGGTCTGGTGACGCGCACTTTGCTACCGCCGGCAGCAGCTGCAGCCAGGAAGAACGTAAAGAATGATCGACAGCGCACGCTTCTCGGGCAAATGGTAGTTACAAGACGGAAACGACCGGCCGACAGCAGTGCTGCCGATGGTAGCAAAGCAGCCGAGCCGGCAGCAGATGACGAAAAGGCCGCCAAGGTCCGGCGAACAAGTAAGGATACAACGTCGGCATCGACTGCGACATCATCAACGCGTACCACGAACGATGCTGGTAGCATAATGGCCAGAAAGCCGGTGAGCGAGACGATCAAGCCAGCGCTAGCAGGACTGGTCGCCTACAGCGATGATAGTGATAGCGACGATGATGCGGCTGCGTCCACATCATCGTAGTCTGACTGGGCGACTGATAAACCAGCGTTTGTATTGTCCTATTGATATGTGCCGAGGTCTGGTTTGTTTACCAAATGCCCAGTGTCTTTCATTTTACAAGCAGCCCGGTACACTACTTTTTTTTTACTTTTGGGCGGCAGAGCGGGCCGGCGTCACGTCCAGAGCACCATGACGACGACGCCACGTACAGCTCCGGCGAATCCAACCACAGCGCCTGCGGTTGTGCTAGTGACTCGCAGGGCGACGCGGGCCAGTACCACGGCAGCTGCCAATGCAGCAGCGGCAGTTTGTCATGCCACACCAACAAATTCGCCTGTGGTGTCTGCCCCAAAGCGTATAGCACTGTCTACACCAACGCGAAGGATAACTCGCGCAGCAGCAGCAGCAGCAGCAGCAGCGGAGGCAACGGTATTAGCAACAGAAGAAGGGGCGAGTGAGGCAACGTCGGTGGAAGCGGCGATAGTAACGCGTACGAGAACGCGAGCGACAAACGCCGCACTTGTCTCACCAAGCGTGTCGGAACCAAGGGCACCGGCAGCAGGAACAAGATCGACTCGAAAGAGAAGAAGCGAAATTGAGCTGCTAGGCATATCAATGTCCACTACGCCAAACGTGGCATCGGTTACTGAGGAGGTGGAGGCGGATGTGCCCACTGTGTCGCAATATTCGTCTAGAAGCCGAGTGCAAGCATGGGCGATGGCAGTGGCAGTGCCATCTTCCCCGCAAATGCCTTCTACACCGGAGCAGACGGGACAAATAGCATCTACGCGCCGTCTATTGCTGGAGACTGCCCAAAGCGGCATAACTGTGCACACCAGCGGCAGTGTGGATGTGCTACAGGCGGTCGCAACCAGTCGACGGCCAGCTACCACACAGCCGGCACCTTTACTTGATTTAAATTCGTCCTTTTCTGCAGAGACGCAGAACGCCACCAATGCGGAAAACTCGGCTACGGGCCGAGGAAATAGAACACCCAATGCACGGATATCGCAGCAAGCCTCAGGTAGGCATGGTAGTCAAGTAATGTCGAGCCGGTATTGAGCACTTACACCTGCTTTTATTGCGTCTTATCGTATAGCTCCCAGGATGCGACGTTCAGCGTCAGCGCAAGCTGTTTTATCTGTCACCAATGCAGCACCTTTGGCTAGTTCTGAATTGCCAGCTGCCACACAACACACACCTCGCGGAGTCGATGCGCGCCCAACCAGCGTGTCCAACACTGCGAGTGATACATTCTGCGATAGAACTGCGCGTCTGGTGCAGGCCCTTCGTATTGCAGCATCTTCTGCAACCAATTTGCCAGTACCGACGACAGTTGCTGCATCAAGCGCTACATTAAGTAGTGCTTCAGCGGTGAATACACCACCAGCAGTAAGGCCAACTCTTACGCAGGTGCCGCAACGGGCGCCACCTACACGCAATCCTGCCTCAACATCCACGGCGGGAGCCACACGGAATACAGCTAGGACAACATTTGGGCAAAACGTAGCAGCACCGACTCCCGCTGTGCATAGCCGCACAGCTGCCGTTCAACGTGACCAGCATGCAGGACCGCCTGCCCGGCCTGTAGCACTTAGCACCTTGGTGGCACCAGCAGTGCCGCCACGCGTTCATGCAACACCTGCCCCTGCAAATGGAGCTAGTGCAAGTACATTGCAGGCAGACACTTTGAATTCGCGGCCGCCGTCGGCATCACATTACAGGCTATCGCAGCTGGATATTGAAGTGTTGTGCCAGCGTGGCAAATTGCGTCGTGACATGATAGAGTCGGTGCTTGCGGTGAGCGTGCAAACTGCTGTGCTGATCACGATTCCTGCAGCTGATCATCATCTTACGGCGGATTAGGCAAAGCTCAACCTGTGTTCACTCTCGCGCAAGGAGTTGGAGCAAATACGCAAGCTCCTAGTTACTCGACGGGTGTACCAAGCATCCATGCCAGGGCTGAAGCCCAAGGATGCCCTGGTGCACGGAATCGGCAGAACGTTGGGTCTATCGGTGCCGACATTCACAAAGGATAGGTATGTAGTGATTTGGTCGTTTGGTGGCTGAGAAATGGCAATCAGCTATGCTGATGGCCAGCGCACCTGCAAAAACCATGTCCATGCATGCGCATGTGACCCTGTTAGCTTAATCCCGGGCAGTCAATGGCCAGGCGATGCGGACATGACCAGGCTTCGCATGCCAGTGAACGTGCCGCAGGGCACCTATTTGCAGCCTGTCTATGCGGCAAATCTTTTAGGACAACACCACCATGGCGCAATAGGGCCACGCATTTTCCGAGTCTGCTTTTCTGTGTCACTAGAACAACTGCGGTCAGCGCTGAATAGCCCGGATGGTACGCCTATATGGTCACAAAACCCAACGTTGTCTGGGCAGCGAGACTCGCTGCTTCTCTGTTTGTACTCTTGCACCAAACGGACCCTGGTCTCGGCACGGACATTTGCATATAACATTAGCGTGAGCGTCAACGGGATGAATTTTGTGTTTAACCAGGTAGGCTGCAGTAGGGCGACGTATCGGTAAAAGTGGAGCGTGTGCGCGACCGAGCAAGCACTCATCTGCAGCCATGTAGAGCATCATCAATAGTTTGGACGAGTATCTCGATATTGGCCCGTTTTTAGACATGCCCGGTCTTTATCGACGGCTTGCTGGAGACATGTCGAGGCCGTCTAACGTTCTACCAGTGGTGGTAATACTCCATGGCCCGCGCCATATGTTACAGCGCTGCACGCCATGTCTGGTGTACAAGCATATGCAGACACCAGCACAGGTAGATGGGTATGCGTGTTTGTGCAGGATTTGAGGCCACCGCTTACTTTACAGTGCAGGCAGTGTGTGATGTGTACCGGTCGACGCTGCGCGAAGTGAGATGGCCGACACGCATCCCTCTCGAGTCGTATGCCGCCATGGACCAGGCAAAGCTGGACCAACTTTTCGACACTATGGCGCCCCGGACAGGGCCGGCGGGTTCGCGCGCACCAGCCGGTAAGTGTGGTATGGAGAACCACTGTGCGCGTTGATATCTCACGATAAGCACCACTGTCGCTGCAATGCAGAGCATCAGCCTGCCGGCGACCTATCCATGTGCGACGAGACTGTTTCATTTTTGTGCCCGCTCGCGCTGATTCGCATCACTCGGCCGGCACGGGGGTTGCACTGTCGACATCGCCAATGCTTTGACTTGTCTGTAAGTGATATGGCACACGGATCTAAGCAGTTTCTGGTTCATGCTGATAGACATGCTGATGTACATGTGCTGCGCTATCAGTCGTTTATCACATTCAACCTGCATCGCCAGAGGTGCTGCTGTGTCATCTGTAACAAACCGTTGCCTTTCAGTGCAAGTATTACGCGCGGGGCACTGAAGCTGGCGCGGGTACTGACGTAAGCCGTATACCTTTGCCGAACAGGAACTGCGCCTGGATCGCAATTTTCTCGAATGGCTGCGTTTGCACGCCGACGTAGACCGATGCATTATCCGACCCGATGGTAGCTCAGCGACTGTACACACTGACGCCACCGTGATAAACGTAGCAGGTAGTGGCAAACGGAAGCGTACAGCAAGCAGCGTGATTGCACTGGATGATGATAGCGACGAAGAAGAACATGGTACACCAGCAGCTGGTAAAGGAAACGAGGCAACTACGCAGAGAAAGTCAAGGCGATCGGCAGCAATGACGGGTATGAATGCATCCAGTGCCAGCTCGTCGTCCATTGCACTGGACGTGATCGTCATAGACTAAGCATGTTCGCCGCCTGCTGGGCCGCAGCAGCAAGCCGGCTGGACTGTCTGCGATCGTTTCCTGTACCTATTCGTTCCCATCGTGTAAACCATGCTTCCAGTGATGCCGGTGGCTGTAAGTAGCCTTTATTAATTGTGACAGTGCGTCTGCGCCATTGGCTGGGCTGGATGGGAGGCCCCTTGCGTCTACTAGGTTGCCAGAAAAGGACGCACCAATCACCACATTGGCAGAATACGCTGCGAACAGACTTACACGGCCGGCGCTTCTTTCTTCTCTTGCTCTCATCCCGCTGGCTTGCTAGCACCACGCACGCTCGCGTCTGCTTACCTGTGCTCTTTATTCCCTCTACTGGCCTGCCGTCGTTTTAGTTTTCACGTCTGCGGCCGTTTCCTGTATCTTCCCTGTCCACCAACCTGTGCATTCCACCCAGCGCCACCTATTCTATAGCACGCGCACGCGCGCCCACTGCTCTCGACTGCTAGTGTAGCGGCAGTGTTCGACACCTGATCACGTTGCAGCCGTAGGCTCAGCACCGCCGGCCGCTGAACTGTCCGTTGGTCTGGCCGCCAGCCTCCGCCTTCGGATTGCGGAGTCCACCCGTAGCCGTTCTTGCTGATTTCGGCCTCTGTATACCCTATGGCCGCCGCCGTCTTGGCCGATGTGCCGCGCACGCCCGGGACACCCGGGACCATCAACTCGCTCATGTCCCGGCCGAGCGCTGCATCGCTGCAGTTTGAGGACAACTTTTGGTCTTCTGGAGACGCCGACGCTGCCGATGGAACTCCCGTCTACGACTACCGCACTGGCTTGAATGTCATGTACGAGAAGATGCAGCAGGGCTGCGTAGAGTGTGACGAAATCCTGCAGTTTCTGCGGCAGCGTGTTTCCATTGAAGAGCTGTACTCGAGCAAACTTTCCGAGCTTAGCACGCTCAAAATGAACGCCAAGGGCTTTGACCGTGACGATGGCGCCTCGCTGCGTCGCACCTTTGAGAGCGTCAAGACTGAGAGCGAGCAGCTGGGTCGTTGCCATCAGCAGCTGGGCAACAACATTTCCGAGATGGTGCTGCACCCGCTGTCACGCTTTACCGAGGACCACCGCAAGCGCGTGCGCGGTGGCATGGAAGAGCTTGACCAGACCATCAAGCAGTTTGAGAAGCAGTACTTTGTCGAGCAGTACCGCACCGGTCCGTTCTGCCCGCGGCCTGTGCTCTACGAGAATTTTTACCACAGCCCAGCCACAGGTGGGTGGTCATGTACTACGCAAGTCAGTGATACACGCAGACTTGGTGCTAACACTGCTGCTGCTGCTTTTGTGTGCAGATCAAATCTTTGGCGTGCCGATTGAGGAGCAGGCTCGCGTGGCGCAGTCCAAGGTGCCGCCATTTGTTGCCAAGTGTCTCAGCATGGTGGACAAACGTGGGTGCTTGCTACGCTAGACTTTATTGTTGTGTTATTGCGTCCACTCACACGCTTGCTATGCCATAGAGATGGACATGATTCCGGCGGAAGGTAAGCACGAATGCGTGGGCTGTCGTCGCTGTCGACCACTAAACGTTTAGCGCCAATTCTGACGACTGTGCATCGCATGACACACAGTCCGCCAGCAGATGTGGATTTCTCCGCTGCAGCTTCCGGTTATCCACGGCCTGCGCTACAGCGTCAATAATGGTGCGTGGCTAGAAAAGTAGAAGTATCAGAGGCTTTTGCTAACAGCCGACTATCGTTATGGATACATTATCCAGGTGAACGCGTAACGCTGAAACAGCTGCGCCGCTTTGGAGCTGGTAGTAGTTGTTGGGCCGGCCCTGAA